>JBBPKK010000568.1:0-20476 GCA_038089215.1 Tylopilus vinaceipallidus
GGGCTTCTCCCACACCCTTACCGTAACTAGTGCACCCAGTATACCCATCTTCATTGTACCTACGTACACATGTCATCCACGTCCCCTCTTTCTCTTCAGTCAGCGAGAGCGCCCGAAGTACACGGATCTACCATATCGTTCATCCTGAGAAGCCAGTGCTTGGCCAAAAAAAAAATAGCGTGGTTTTTTGTCGCACAATTTTGAATCGTCACTAGTGCTCGTTCTATGACTGCAGTCTGAGACGACACAGCCTTGATGGTGCTCACCAGGTCCACGCATCCTAACGCGCAGACGAGCCGGGATGACGTACCAGGATAATTGTGTTTGTGATCTAGGCGATGCATAAACAGCCCGTGACAATTGCAGTACGAGGTTTACATTGTCTTCAAATGCAAGCACCGATATCGCCATCTTGTGGAAGGAGGCGGAAGATCCCGATCAGATAACACCGTTGACTGTATTGAATTATCCCGTAATCTTTGTATGCTCCATCTTGTCCATGAGTTGCCCTGCATTTAAGCCTATGTGACTTGAAATTGCACAAGGTAGCAACTCGATAGACTTGCAACATATTGGTGGTATTCAGCTTTCTGTTTTTTTAGCAGCAACCAATGCCGAGGGGGTTCTGGTACTAGTAGTGCCGCCTTTGTGCCCAACACGTGGGTAAATGAATCACAGGAGCGGCAAGAGACGGTGAACATTAGATCTACATTCAGGAAACTACCGTCATTATCTCCCCTTTGTGGCCATACCTGTCACCCACTTCCCTAGAAATCTTTCAATAAGGGTGCATTCCGTAAATGTCGGCGGCACGTGGCCCCGCGCGCGTTGATGCGTGTCCCACGCAGAATTATGGAGCGGAGAGCACCTCAGCGCCTCACTATGGGCGCTCTCAGACAACCGCTGGTAGCACCAGTAGGATTGAATCTGAGAGACCCAGGTGATCTTCTCCGAGTCTACAACCGGTATTCCCCACTTCGATCGTCGTGGTATGGACAGCCGCGTAGTCCTTCAGGAAGATCGCCGTGGACATCGTACTAGTTCAATGTAAAATTAACGAAACAACTTGTTGTGCGACCACCGTTGGCGTAGAGGCTGATGGTATGACACTGTGAATCAAAGGCCTCCACTGACTGGGTTGACCCTCGGCCAGATTATTTCCGACACTCACTCCCGCGCGTCAGACTCGGAATTTGGACTGCCAACCTCCATGATCATCGGTCGCCCAGCTTTAACCTGGAGTTCAACTGCCTCCACTCACCTCTCACCAAGCTCCATGTAAGTGCCCTATGCATTCCTTTGCCCCCCATTCCTGTCATTACCAGGCGTGTTCTTTACATTCAATCATTAAGTTCGCATCCCTTGGGCTGCCATGCTCTTCGGTTTGCCCTTGGCGTACTCTTTTCGTCCCCCTTTTCCACTTCCTTGCACTCCACGCACGTGCCTGTAGTCCCCATCGCGTGCATTTGGCATAACCCCCTGTGCGCGCGATGGAGCTGGTGTGAGCCCTGTCTGCATGTTCTGCTGCGCCAAGAAGCGATACATAAATTATATACATGGCAATTAGTGGACTTGTATGCAGATAGGCGAGTCCCATTGTATCGTTTTCCACTCATTCGGGACACCGCCAACCTCTAGTATGATTGGCTTGGCTGCATCATTCATTTCTGATTTCTATTCAGATCCCTCGTTCAAACCTGACACGGTTTGTCTCCCAGTACTTTCAGTCGTACTGTCCCCGAGCTGCCGTCCGCCCCCCCAGCTTTCTCCGTAACTTCGCAGGGATGGGGGCGTTTCCGATGATCGTTTCCGACGATGTGTAGTCTTCAGTTTCAATGCCTCCCCGGCGCTTCTTAGGATCGAATTGCTTGTCACGCAAAGAAAGGAGCATTGAACGTTCGGACTGATCAAAGCGACGTCAATCCTGGTCAACGCTGCACAATTACCATATCGTTCATTTTGAAGAGTTAGTGCTTATCGAAAACGTCGGTGCTCCGCCACTTTTGACACTTTGTTGCTAACTCGAACCTTAATCCCCAGTCGGTTAGCGCTTTTCGATGACTGAAGTCCGCACGGTCAAGACTGGGATGACATAGCCTTGCTACCTCCTTAGTAGGTCTCCTGTTGCAACGTGGAGTCAAATCGGAATGACGTACCAAATAACTCCTACTACAAACGAGACAATGTCAGTAGTCCGTAAGAATTGCAGTACGAATGGCGGGAATGGCATTTTCCCATTCCAGAGCCAATGTCGTCATCCCGAGTGGAAAGAGGTGGGAGATATCAAGATGAGTTCAATCACCCTTGAATCCGGGCCGTAATCTTCCTGTAAATTTTGCAAGAAATGAACCACCGCCGGATGCTTCCAGATCTCTCCACCCATCATGGCCACTGCGAGTTTTACGTTGAAGTGCCTTCCTAATGGCATCCAGATTGCGCTCAGAGCTAATTTGCATACTTTGTTGAAAAGGTGCGACTTTACTAAGGCCCCGTTCTTGTAGCATTGGCTCGAGCAAAGAAACTCGTGGCGGCGTATCGCTTTGGTTGTTACGTCGTCAGCGAAATGGATCACAGGAAAGGGGGGAGGCGGCGAGCATTAAACCTCCTTCTGGCAAGCCATCAACAAAGATTTTTCAGGAAGCATTCTTTCGCCCGTTCGAGGTCGCATGTATCACCCCAAGAATTTCCCTGATAAGAATCGTGAATGCTGATAGTACCTAGCATTCGCGTAAGATAAACATTAACGGCGTGCGTATCTGTTAGCTCAGGGTAAGCAGTAGAGTGTACCTCGGCGTCTACGATCTATGAGCGCCCTGGCCACAGGTTCAATGCAACCGGGAACCAAGCCTCCGCCGGCAGTGGTTGTAATAGTTAGGCCTCATTCTATCTACTCCCAGTATGTGCTAATCCAATCGTTATCCATAGTACAGGAAGAGATGCGGTTCGGGTTGCCCACCATTCAGAATGTGTCCGTCGTCAAATGATGCCTGTCACAGGACGTGACTAGCAGCTGCGTGACGAAGTTCAAAATTCGAACCGGTTGTTACGATGTTCGAAGCCACGAGCCACCAACTCATTTGTTCACCAGTCCACAGTTTGTATCTGTTCGCGTGAGATGTGTATAGCATTGGATGCACAGGTGAACTGATAAATTTTTTGAGTAAATTTGTGCTGTGCAACTTTACCTTCTAATAATCTCAGGCTGCAGTATGCGAAGCATTCGCACAGAGAATGTAATATTCGGCGCGGATGCTGCTAATTTCAGGATTTAATGCCGCAGATGCGCCCCTCTGTCTCCCCCTGTTATCAACACGACGTCGTTCGTTTGGCAAAGACCAGATGGCTTTTCGGCCTGCAATAATTACGCGACACAAGATGGTATAAGGCAGTGCGATATCGTTCGGATAGTCCGACCGTGTATGACACAGGACACTCGCATCAATGTTGGTAACTTCATTCTGCGCCTTTGTCGTACTACCTTCGCGAGTCCCAAAGAGTCCAAAGGAATCCTTTTTAGAGCAGTTGCATTGCCGCTTGACTTCCAAACGCAGATCTAAACGTCGTGATGGATTGAATCTTGAATCTACCCAGTGCTCCTGCATTCTCGGATCAAGGTACTCACAGTCTCACACTGATATTACTTTGCCCATCCAACAGGCTCAAGCTAATGCAGAAGTTGGTGGATACGTCCTGAAATAACGGTACGGACGAAGATGTGCTTGTGTATGTACCGTGAAATCTGACTCAGCAGTCGGCAGTGTCCATATTAGACGCTTGTGCAAGGTTTGAAGCGCCGGATTCCTTCCCGTAAATTTCTCATCCTTGATAATCCATGTTACGGCCCGCTCGCAATGGAACTTCCCTTTCTCGCTTCCACATCAGGTTCGCTGTGACCATCTAATGCGACATCAGCGCCTTGATGGGCTTGGCCCTTTCTTCATTCAGCCCCATTCCTGAGATTGTTTGCCACCATGCCTCCGTCGCGTTGCCCCTCTGTATTGGGGAGGGTTCTTTGTATCCATATCAGGCTTCGCATGTCAAATCCTGAGAAGAGGACCACAGTTCAATCCCCTTCGCAGGCCAGGATCCCACTGATGTACCATTTGTTCTGCCCATTTGAATTAACTCACATCACCTGCCTTCCTTTCTAGCTAGCGCACGCACCATGGACACTACACCACTAGCAAGGCCCCTTGAGAGGAATGCATGCTCTCGTGTTCGAGACACGACTGTGGACCCTATCTCTTTGACACCCATGCAGTGGCCTTGTCCTACTGGTAGAGGTCCTTGGCGGAGCCACATGTATGTCCGCCGATTTCAAGTTCGGGAACACCCCAAGATCCATATCGTGATGACCGCTAAGGAAATGATCGCATTGAGCATGTCGAGGAACGAAGCGTTAGAACGTATCGGGAACTAGCTTAAAGACCGATGGAAAATAGGCCGGCTAAGTAACGAAACGCTAACACGTCACATCGTTAGCATGTCAAGGTCAAATACGAATTGCCTTGTAGTGTCAGGCCCAGCTTGTCGGTAACAGAAAGGCGAAAACGGCGCTGCTGTGTTCAGTAACAGCCTCACCCACATCTCGTTGCGTTGCTGTTCGGAATCACGGCACTCGCCAAAAAATTATGGGCGGCGTACGTGCCTGCGCGGATCTTGCGGGAGTAACCCAACAATTCTGGGGGGTGAGAGTGAAATGTAGACACGAGTTCTGATACGCGGAATTGGGACTGTCGCTTGTCGCTGGAGTAGTGGTTGTCCCTACAACTACATGAACTGAGATCATTTGGCGACGAGATCGGTATGTCTAAATTGTATCGCCTTCCCTAAAGATCAGTTCATGGGGCTAATGAGGCAGAGACCAGCCCTGTACTTTGCCGTTGATATGGCAGTGGATGCTCAATGCTTATCGCCTCAGTTAAAATTACTCCCGTTAGGACTGGGTCTTCTATTTAACCCCAACCAATGATCGTATCCGAACTGCGGGAAGATTACCCAATCAGCAAGGAAAACCTTTCTTTGATCGTTGGGATACCACTGAAATTGTAAGACTGACACCTGGCTCACACCAGGCTTTGAGTTCTTTTCTGATAGTCATTTTCGGGCCCACGTGTGCTTGCGACGATACAACGTCATCGTCGGCATGGCCATCCCCCTGAACAATCCGCGGCACTGCCTGGCGTTTGAACTTGGCCGAGCATCCATGAGCCCTTTCCTATCGGAATTCGGAAAAGACAGTCAGGAATGCCCGTCTGATCACATTGTTGCACAGACCGCGTAGACATTGGAGAGGGGTAAGGGGAGACCCCGGCCGACACCCAGAGAGGACCGCAGTGGGAAGGGTTGGGACAAGGGCTGAACACGGACCATGTACTGTCCTGACCCCGCCCGGCTCCACCCAAGACCCCTGACCCACACTGCTGCAATGTATAGAAGGGTGGATCTGGAAATGGAGCTTAGATATTTTGGCTATGTAACCTGAGCCGCGTGTTCAAGCCGAAATCCGTTCTTCTTTTCTTCGCCACATAAACGTCCGACGGGAGGCTTTATTGAAAGATCTATTCACGCCAATTGTAGCGATGGGTTTCGTGAGAACATCTCGCCCAATGTTCGTGGCCACTACTAAACAGAGAGTGTGGGTCTGTGGTCAAGCTCATAGTACGATAGGTTCATCCCAACTTTTGAATGTGTATCAGACGACTTCAAATTACCATAGGAAGAGAGACTCAACGTGGACAGGTACCAATGACACTCACGAAATGAGGCACGTCGCGTAACAGACGTTCACTGGCAGGTGGAATGACATCGTGCAAGCCTGAACTCGCAAGCAACGATGTGAATGTATGGCTGGCCCGGGGTAGATCTATATGAGCAGCATGAAGTGAGTGGGGTGTAACCACTCCGGAGTGGCCGAGACTGAATTGTACTTACTGGATCTGTCCCAGACGCCAATTCGGAACCTGTGACGAACATTGGGGTTAGCTGGAAGCTTGAACATTCAAGCAGGACACGTTAGGTGGCTCGGTCCGAAGCACACGTATATAGGCCACTGATATTTACAGAAAACGTGGCGAGTATATGCACCTCCCATTACTCGGCGTTTGGTTGTGAAGCCTCTCTTGGCGGGTCTACCCAATGTGATGTCCTGACTCCTACCCGATGCGTACCGGCCTCCTCGACCACGCTGAGCTGGATGACCTCCGTGCGCTCCGCATCATCCCCCACTGAGACATCCTCCTCATAGCCAAAGTCTGCAAACGCGATCGTCGTAGAGTCGGGTAGGGTTCTACCGGAAATCGATCGCGAGGAAACCCCAAATCCGGTGTCGATCCCCTGCCATTGTTTCTGAGGGCCGCGATCGTACAATTCCCTAATCCCAATGATAAAGCGGGGCATGATGGCGCATGACAGCGAATAGCACACCGCGTTGAGAAAATACATTAGTTCTGTGAGGAAGTGGGACTCGGTTGAAATGACCCCAAGGATGTTGAACAGCAGAGTTCTAAATCAAAGGACGTCAGCGCTCGCAAAAACTCCCAAGATGAAAGGACACCAAGCAAGAAAAACATACACGATAAAGTAAACAGCTCCTTCGGTCACGAGTAGCCGTAGAGTGGACTGGTTGACATGAATCCGCCAGTGCTTTGTCAGTTTGTGGGTCTCGACCAACTGTTTGAGGGGCGGAATGACGGCAAGTACCAATAATATAACCCCAAGCACAAATCGAGGTATCGCCCTATATATCACCAAGTAGGGAAACATGATGTCTGTATAGGTGCAATATGCACCAAAACTGGGGACCTGAAGGATTTTAACTGAAGAAAAGGCGAGAGGATGGGTCGTACGTCTAAGTTTCCCGAACAGGAAAACATACCTCGGAGGGTCCTACCGGGATACTCGTAGATGCCATCCAAAATGGCGGTGATAAGAATTTGTGGAATGTAAATGAACAAGAGGATGCGAAGGATAGTTCTTGATTGATTCCACATTGCATAAACACGCCAGATCATCACCACTGATTAAAAATCGAGTTGTAAGGCAGACTAAAATAGTGCTAGACGGGTAACTTACAATCTGCTCCAGCTATGAACAAGGCATATGTCCAGAAATGCACCACAGCTATTGCAGTACCTTCGGAATGACGTTCGTATCTCGTGCTTGAACAGGGAGCTGCCAGAAGATGGACTTACATCTGTAAGGCAGTTAGTGTCATGGTTCACTCATGGAACAAGGACCGTACAGCTATCAGAAGAATGTCGTTAATTACGGATTATATCGCTACATAGAGCAAAGAGAACCAACGTTGCCTGGACCAGATATAAAAGCACTATGATCTGTAACACACGACCGGATTAATTCAAACAGTCTGCGTGAAAATGGCAAATTTACATACTGAGTCCCGATGCACTTAAGGGATTTGAATTAGTTGTGCTGACGTTGGACAAGCGGTAAACGCACATTACCCAACAGAGACCCATGTAACGAACCTGCGTGGGTGTGATCAGTTTACATAGATTACGGTGTGGAAGATGTAATGAGGCCCGCACGTACGACAAGAAACAAGGTGGACACCCAAGTCCAGGATCTACACTGTGTTACCCGTCAGCAAATGCAGGAATCGATTGAAAACTGTCCAAAGGAAATAATGCTTACCCAAACATAGTCTATCTTTAGAGAATCGTCAACGAACCCACAGTGATGGAACCAAGAATAAAATACCTCTCCTGATAGGGTGAGTACTTACATGTAAACGAAAACATTATAGTGATGAGTCGCGACGAAAAATGATACAATGTACGGGTGTAGTACTCACGGTAGTCATAGACAACAGCACTAATCATCATGACTGGACCGGTCTTTAAGCCGACGAATGACCGGGAGTCCTGCGACTATACCTGATGAATAATCATAGAGCTGCGTCATCTCGAGCGTGAGCTGTAGGTTAGAGGACATAGCAGAAGAGAAAGTGGAAAGGCGAAACTGCCTGTTGAACGATCGGGGTGGAACTACATATCAAATGAGAATATTCGGCAGCACCACCGGTAAATTATTGTAAGTGTCGCTTCACACCCGATGTCACCGGAGTCGCGTGGCGCATCCGTCGACCGGCCAACAACGTAACTTCTCCTGTTGAGGTCTAGCTACAATCCTTGAGCTCTGCTTAGTTGGAAAACGCACAAACATGGGTGTTACCTGGAGGCTTACCATAAAAAGAAACGACAGCATTTCTGTTCCCAGTTTTTCACCAGGCAGATGCGGGGAGTCTACACGTAGCTCACTTGTTTTGATTCAGACCCTTTATCGGCTAAATTCTGAGGAAGAAACCCAAGTTGGTGCAGTACCGTAATCAAAGACCCAGAGAACCACCAAACAAGAGAAAACAAGACAAGTAAAAGAAATTAATTGAATAATTCGGAAGAACATGTTCGACTTCGCGATCACCACCACGACCGTCAACATCACCGCATCCACTATCATGACTGCAACCCGCCCATCCCGCCGGCCTACTTCTTCCTTCAATGGCCCCAACCTCTCTGCTTACTTTTGGTAAGCATGAGCCACGACGACAATGACAACTGTCCGCCCATCGCAGTACTATGGTGCCACGGAGAATGAAGTACTAGTGCGGTAACCACGTCATCACGACGGCAACATCGACACAACCACGGCTGCAGAGACTCCCTCATGGCTGGACTGTAGTGGCCCTAGCGCATGTCAATGCCAGCGATGACGATGGTGATATACACAGCCAACTCCACGGCAGACACGATGGCAGCGGCAGCGGCGTTGTTCGACGCTACGGTGGACGGCAATGATAGTGATTATTCCAGCCCCACACAGGCGATGATGGCGATTACAGGACACACTGACGTTGATGTAGCTGCGCCAGTAGTGGGGTGTCAGCGACATAGACGGCGCTCCTGGGCTGGTTACCATATTGGACGTGACGAGCTGGCTATGGTAATGATGATGGTGATGGTGCGCATGTCATTGATGCCACCCGTGGTGGGTGTGACCGCAGCGAAATTTTCCAGCACAACGGCGGACACCAACGATGGCGATGTCCAATACCATGCAGGCAATGATGGTCGACGGTGTGCCCATTGTCGCGTCCACCATGGCGGCCGCCCCAGCTATCAATAGTGTAACTAGCATACATTCAGGGTGTAGCAGAGAATACTACACATTACCACTGATAGTCTAAAGGACGGGTACAAAGTGTACTGACGATGACAATTAGCAGGCTCCAACACCTCGGGAAATGGCTACGTGCGCGAGCCAGTTCCTCGCCGCCGAGGATGGGAGAGGAAGAAGGAAATGATAAGAGACCGCTGTATAAACTAGTAGCAAGCAAACAACAGACGTGCCTCAGCTGTGGGGGGCGTATCGTCACGTGTGAGCCATGGCTGACCCTTGCTGATTGCAGTTAGTACTAGTAGTAGTACATGGGCGCTGGGGCCACGCACCGACCCAAAACTAAAAATTAAAGAAATGAGGCTAAAAGGCTGCTATATCGTCCAGGACGGTTAGCCGCGCAGCTATCAGTTGCAGATTGCAGCACCAGCTGGAGCTGACGGCGAGGCATCAGGCCTGGACCGCCCGGACCGCATCCGATTCACCGAAAATTTTACAAGATTTACTAAATTTCTGAGATACTTTGTTCTAGCATCAGTATTCGGGGTCCCCTTTCCCCGGCTTGGAAGCATTTAGCCGATAAAACCTCCGAATTGTAACAAGCAACACGACACTGAAAATTTCGGCACACCAAATCACGTGTGCTGTCCAAGCAGGAACTTGAGCTTGACCCCTTCCAAATTGCAAACACTTGGCCCGCCGTTTTCCCGCACCCTTCCTTGCGCCGGACGATCTCTGAAGATTCAGCGCTTCAGCATGGACGCGCAAACCGCAGCAATGCTGATAGCTGCTAAGCTCCCCCTTAACACTTGCCTGGTCAGATGACTTGGTCCAAAACGTTCGGCCACCGGCCCTGCGGTGCGTTTGGAAAAGTCATTCCCCGGATATTATCGATGCTATGGTATGTGGTGACTTAAACATCTATTGCCGGCTACTTCGGGTTTAACTGCACGTAAGTTCACCTCCACCCCATGGCTCTTCTGCTGAGCGATATGTAATTTCAGACACGGCTTCGTCTTGGTTAACGTTGATGGATAGCAATATGTTATCAGTGGCGGCTGAGGGCCATTGGAAGCTGTTTATCAGTGGAAACAGTGAGAGCATGATATACTGCAGTGGCCTGTTTGGATCATTCAGTAAGGAACCCTCGATCGTGGAGTCTTTGAGCGATACCGGATAGGCAGGACGATGCGGAATTTGTCGCCGTGGATAAGGAAGATGATGGTTATCTATACGGAACAGGCCATTCGGAACTGGTTCCTGTCTGAACCAAAATTAAGGGCCCTTTCAATGTAAGCTGACGCATCAGTATGGTCGAATTCCCGCAGCCAGCTTCTCTCATCCTGGAGCGCTGTGATCGTGCAGACCTTAAAGGACGTCTTAGCTTCTAATCTGAATTGAACGCAGTTCAGATCGACGCGCTTCCGCGCTTCCAGAGCATAGCGCTTACGGGTATAATTGATCCAGCAGAAGTTTAACTATGATCCGGATACTGCAGCGTCAGAGGATGGTCGTACCGTGGTCCCTCCGCTGCGCTAGGTTGCATGGGGCCTCGGTGACATTGCGAAGAGAAGGCGGCCTCGAGGTTAGATATATCAATATCATGATAGACGCTTCTCCTCAAGTTTACGCCCTCGCTCAGCTTTTGCTTCCTTCCCACGCCCAGCGGACGAGTGCTTTCGATTCGCCGCTAGCTCTAAACGAGCTCGTGTCACGTCACGCGCGGTGCCTAGAAGCACTTTAGGTGGTCTTCGCCTATGTCGGTCTCTCTTTTTCTGCGATCAATGATTGAAGATGAGTCAACCACCCGTTTTAGACTGTGAATGTGCTGGCACACGTCCGAGGACTTATTGCCCTACCTGTCATCTGTGCGGAAGTGGATCCCGTCCAGTCCTCCATCGGTCTCCCTCTCTCCTCTAATTCTGTACCCGATGCTGGGGTCACGTTGTTGATCACGGTCTTCTTTACTGTAGTTTGCACGGGCTGGTGTTGGAATTTGAATTTGCCCTGCTTCCGTCCGACGCGATCACGACGAGGATAAGAAAAGAACGCACTTTGGGGCACGTCAGTGCGTGAATTTTGTATTACAGCCGCGTTCACCTATTTCGAATAAGGTGCGGCTTCCATGGGGTCACAGGTCACCCTAAACACTGCGGCAACTAGACGTTTCTGCGCGCAACACAACGGGGCGATGGCCCGTGTTTGCGGCAAGCCAAGATCTTAGCATGCTAGAAGCACCGCTAGAGCCCGCTGGGGGTTCTGCACAATTTCCCAGCAAGGGACTACTGTATGCACGTAATATTTGATTGTCACAAGTGCGCCACTGCGATGGAGCGGATAGGAATGGAAACACATAGCTTCTATCTTGTTCGTTTCTGCTGACAATTTGGATACGGGCGTCCGCGTCAACAAGGAGGCATCCTGCGTTCTTATAATTAGGGCTTGGAAGCGATAAGGGTAAGCGTCTGGTTCCTACCTCCAAACGCCACGATGTCGTTGGCGGCTGTTATAGAAGAATTGCAACAGCTCCAATTGTATAATTATACACATAGTAAGTGCATACTATCTACGTGGAGATAGGAAACACTCCTTCTGCGATCATGATATTGTTTGTTAATTCATACACTCTGCAGTTGCTGCAATGGCAGCCGTTTGTTATGATTACAGTGCGTACGCAGATAGGCTGTACCTCTCGCAGTTTCTAAACCGTTTCTCAGCGCTCACCTTTTCGCGTGAAGTATGAGCGGTTTCTATTTTTTATTTTTTGCGGATTTCACTCAACTGTACCCAGGTCGAGCTGATATGGGTACCGGGTAACACTAGTTAAAAGGATCTGCTCTAACCTCCTGTTAGATGAAGCCTTGGTCCACGATGTCTACCCTTTTCATGGTGGTAATGTGACAATTTACTTTAATACCATGACCAAGTTTGACCCACGTTATCCACTAGGCGCGCTATCTCGGGCTTGCGCTTGCGATGTATGTTTCGATCTTCCTGTAGGTTTCTCGGATGTCTGATGAACGTGATAGTATTTCTGGAGTTGGTATGTTGTATAATGTTCTGGAAGAATCAACCACGACGTCTCTTCATTAGAGGGAAGCATTGGCATGATTTACTTACCTGGATCGGTTAGTCTTTTGTTTCATGCTTCACACTTCACACACCTCAACCTAGCTTAAATAAGGCGTAAGTTAAATTCCTAACAGTCGTGTCCGAGAGCGGTTCACTGTACCACTCCACAAATCAATAGATGTACGTCTATGCATAGCCATTAATTCGTACATTTATACTCAATGCTCCTTAGGTTTCATCACAGGGGAGTTTCTCGTCTGGACAACCTTGATATGGAATGTGGTGGTACACGGTTCGTGATCCTTTGCTACTTCGAGACAGTAGCCTCATGAACATAAAGCAATCATGATTATCCGTGTGTCGGCCATGTTTAATCAGCCGAAGAGAACCCTACACATCTTATTGTTTCTTTTCTTTTTGGTCACGGTCAATACTGTTGTCATGGCTTTCCTGTATGATGGCCCTAACAGTGGCCTCAATAGTGCGTATTCTCGTCATGTTATAGTGTGATTTCGTAGTGATTGACTTCATTACATGGTCAGTAACCGCTGTTCCTGTACTTGACGGAACTGATTGCCAAGTGCTCTTTGGCCGCAGCACTATGATAATAATCTACGACGGTATCCCTGGGGCTGTTTTCGATATCCTACTGATGGGGCTAGTCCTCTATCGTTTCTTTGTACACTGCATCGAGACAAGGGAGATGCTAGGAAAGCAGAAGATCAATAAATACATGATGCTGCTCTTGGAGCACAGCACCTTCTACTTTTTTTTGTACGTGAACTTCCTTTCCAGAGGCTTGTCTTGCAGAACATTTACCTTGTCTCTCAGGAACCTAACATACAAAGGACTATACATGGGGGGGCTTTTGACGCAGTCGGTAAGTGAATCGATAAGTTTCAGGGAATGGTTCCAACGACCAGCAGCTTCTGTATGTCTCACTCCAGTTGCTATACTGCGATTCAATCCCCTTCGTGATTTATCCCCGGCTCGTGCTCAGTTTGAAGGATTTCCGGTCCGAGTCAGGTGGATTACACGTTAGCAGCGAAGCTGGGTACCGGCCTTCGCCCGGTCACTCCAAGTCGTTGAGTGGTGCCACGACAGAGAGTGCCATGTCCGAACCGCCGGTAGCGACGTCCTCAAAGGAAACGTCCCACCATGTGAGGGGGGAGAGTCAATGCTAGAATCCGAGGGACATAACTTTCAGTGGGTTCGTCATTTTCACGCCATGTACATCGTCTATGGATTTCCTTTGTCTTGGTTTCTCGGAATGCTCTCGTTGTCATCGTCGCGTTTGTATGAATAGACATCGCCTTCGCTTTCAAAATGGAGGCAACAGTGACATGGCAAGCTCGGCCAAGTTATTCAATGCACCGACAGGATGGACGAAAGAAGCGCATCGGCGGCAATGTCCCATCCTCTGCATCAATCTCATTTTTCAAGGACGCATTGGGAATGTATTTGCATGAGACGCCGACCTTCTCGTCTCCAGTGGCCGAATTGTGACGGCTCGGTACTCGCCAACCCCTCCATTACGACCCAGGCTGAGACATCAACTTGCAAAGCTTACTAAACTGAAAGGAGGCACACTTGGCCGGCCCTGAGATAGGAAGATCAACATCCTTGGGCGCTTGTTCAAGGCGTAAACTGCGGCTCACTCTCTTCGTCAGCGACCCCACGCAAATCAAGTGTGCACGAAGAACCCTAGTGTAATTCTGATCCTGTATTCTTCAATGGTAATCAGAACTACGTTGGGGTCTTTGCTCAAGCTAATCGCACCAGCTCTGGGTCATGAGCCTGCTAAATCTGCGAGTCTTGCTCTTCCTATGGGCCAGCCAAGTTAGTCAAGGGACGTTTGTTTGATCCAGGATTACAGACTCACGTTATGGCGTGCTCTTCCGCCACATGATGCCCCAAAACTTTATGGCTCATCCCTGCAGATTCTGTGTGCTCTCAATGATCCTTCCACGCACCACCCTCTTCCGCGCGTACATCCTTGTCAGAAACTGAGTAGACTGTCCCCTGGTGAGATTTCGCGTGCTTCGTGCCGGGATAAAAGCGGTGTCTTCATCGAAGAACGCTGTGAGTAGAGCACCCCAGTTCGGGAGCGGCACATTGAGAAACCTGCGGAAGTGCCAGGCCAAGCCCAGTGTATGGGCGAGTGCGAACATCATACGGCGCGACAATCACAGGTGCCTTGGACCATCGCTTCCACTGTTAGTCTCTGGAAAGTTGATTGCAGTCGGTTGAAGGATGTGTATAGGTTTGGATCAGGAGATGGAAAACACATGCGGTGCTACATACGTCAGGGGCACCTGGACTACATCCAGAGATACCAAGAGTGATGACGATGGTAGAGGGACGTTTAATCTTTGACAGAGAGCCGGAGTGTCGCTGCGATGCAGGGAGTGCCCATAGGTCCGTAGTAGTGTATACAAACACATGGCATGAGTAGGTTCAAGTCGAAAGCACGTATGTAACGAGAAGAATGATTAGTTCATGCATCAGTCAACCTACATGGATAAGAAACACGGGAGCAACAGTAACCCGGCCGAACGGCGAGCGTGCGGTGTGGCAGTGCGAGTCAGGGGCCTCGGGCGGAGCCGGGCGGAGTCAGTACAGATCCGTGTTCGCGTGTTCGTCCCAACCCGATGATCCAGGTGTTGGCGGGGGTCCTCCCCCTCAGGGCCCCTCTCCAGCGGTTCAGATCGGAAGAGCTTCCACTCGGACAGAGATAAACTTTGGAGACGGTGTCGGTCGAGGCAGGTGGAGCGGGAGTGCGTTGTCAATTCATTCTCAGTTTTCAGTGTCCGACACTTACTACGGAGGTTCTCTTCATGTTACTACTGTGCGTACAAAGGATGCTCTTGTTGCGGATTGACGTTGACACTGTTCCTTTCCGTGGCTCTTCTTTGGCACAGCATGCCGATACCATCGTCCGTCTCCCACTTTTCCGATGCCCGCTCCCAAACCTTTCAGTCTGTAGTGCTCTTCTACGTTTCCTCTCTTTGAAGCGTTTTGCCGGGGGTGGCCAACCCTTCACGTACATCCCTTTCTTTTGTTGAGAGCAGACCATGAACTACTCTACCTTTCAGGCCATAATTTGAAGCTGATGAACACCTTTGCTTCGAAGTGTTACTGACCCAGACCAAGACGAAATGGTTGGTTCGGCACGTCGGGTTTCCTGGGGCTGGTTCATTAAATCCACCGCGTCATATGACACTCAACTCGGACCGCCAAAAACATGAACTGCATATACTTATCTGCATGTGGCTTGATAGTCGGAGCTTGTTTAGTTCCGCGTAACCGATGGTCGGAAGGTCAGCCACATTGCGGAACTGACGTGGACGGTGCATTTGGTGCAGTTACGGCGATGCTGGCTCCCACATGGCAGAAAATCACCAAAGATGATCCAGCGCTCACTACTTATTAAGTCACCTAGTGGACAGCAGAACCATCAGGTGGTGTTACGCACATTCTTACAGGTCAAACTAGCCCTTTGTGTGCGCCACCAAGTGGAGCAAACGGAAATAGACTGCATAGCTTCTTATCATATACTCCGGCGTCATTCAGCATGAGAGTCGTCCTCTCTAACCACTTCACCTCTACTTCGCCAATGCGAGTATGTCTTCGGCTTCAGAAATCGCAACCCTTCAGAGTTTACAATTCCTCGATTACATGTATGGTGAGTGTGTGAACAGTAAACGACCTACGTCCATCTAAGCATTCATTTTACCTATCAGTTGCTGCAATGACGGTGGTCTGTTATGATTATAGTATGCACGTTAACATCCATGCTGTGTGTTTTCTAAACCTTTTCCTAGCCATTACCTTTTCACGCGAGGTTTTGCACTTGATATTCCATCTCTAGATTCACGCTAACCGGACTTAGGTGGATTTGGTATGGGTATGAAACACCGTTCGTTGCAGGGTCCCACGTGATGTTTTGCTAGGTCAGGCCCTGGTCAACGATGTCAACGCTCTTTACAGTGGTAGAGTAGACGATATGCTCGGATGTTGCCCAGACTGACCCGCCATTATCACGCCAGGCACGTTATGTCGGCCTTGCACTTGGAGTGTATGTCTCGATTTTCATATATATTGCTCAAGCTGCTCATGAGAATGATAGTATGAACGGATTAGGCATGTCGACGCCCACAACTTGAATGTTCGAGGGCTGATGGTAGCGCATGTGTAAAAGCGTCGGGCGTTGGCATTTTGTATATGTCTGAATTGGTCAGTCCTCAACATTCTTCTACCTTGAGTCCTGGCTCATTCCGATCTAGGCGTAAGTACTATTTCTGATACCAGCTTGCAACGGTGATTCTAATCGCCTTTGATCTTAACAACAGATGTATGTATGCATTTCTCCAAAGACATGCCGAGTCCAACTATCTCCTAGGTATAGTTATGAACCAGATTCTCGGATGGGCGACCTTGATCTACCTCACTGTAGCGCATGGTTCGTCATTATTGATTACTGTACACACCCTTACTTCACCATCCGATGTATAGTGATCATGATTCTCCGTGTCTCAGCCATGTTTGACCAATCCAAAAGAATACTATACATCCTATGCTTTCTGTATTTCCTCATCGTGGTCAACATTGTCGTTGTTGATTTCTTATGGCTGGGTCCTCATAGTGGCCTCATCGGTGCGTGTTCTGCGTTCGTTCTGCAACACTCTGGTCACTTTGTCACGCCATCAGTCACGAACTCCACTTTGATTGATGCAACGATTTGCAACGTTCAATTTGGCCGCAGCATAATGGGCCCTATCTATGACGCTATTCCAAGTGGCCTATTCGATTGTTTGTTGATGGCATTGGTGATCTATCGCTTCACCATACACTGTATGGAAACAAGGAGAATGCTAGGGAAGCGAAAAATCAACCAATACATGATGATACTGTTAGAGCACAGCGCACTCTACTTTTTCCTGTGCGAGAGGCCTTTCACAAGTCTCGCGGTGCTAAAAGCTCACATCTGCCTCAGAAGCCTCGTTGACAAGGCACTCAGTATGGGGATTTTGCTGTCGCCGTCGGTGCGTCTGTTCGTGTATCGCGATCAGTCGCGTAGAATAATGTTTGTTAAAACGCTCACGGGTTAGGTGCTATACCAGGCGATCGCCTCGCTGTATTGCAACTCCATTCCGTTTGTGATTTATCCCCGGCTTGTGCTCAGCTTGAGGGGCCATCGGTCTGCATCGAGCGGAGTGTACATTGACGGCTTCGGTTCTGGGCTCCCGCGCTCGCATGGTCACTCTAGATCGTTGAGTGGTCCTGTGATGGAGAGCGGAGAGCACGAGCTAACGGCGGTGACATCTCAATCGCATACTGCGATTGAAGAAAGAGGGAACCAGGGTTCTGCGAAACTGGCTGCCGGCTGAGTGGGCTGAGACGAGGGTCACGACTGTGTTCCATTGATCGGAGCCACAGAATCGCATCATTCTTTGTTGATTTTCTTTGTCGCACTTGGTATTTATGGTCCAGTCAACGTGACAGTCCAGTATAATTTAGCACGGCACCTCGAGTGACCAGTTGACTGTCTATCACGGGAAAAGTGCAATGGACGCACGTCCACGAACATCCTGCTCATCATCAAAAGGGACTCGAAAACGTATGTCCACATTTAATCGATCATCAGCAGCCAGCCCAGTCCGGCACTTTCCTCATTCCTACTGTGCCCAATGAATTCGAGCTCTATCCCCTCGTCGATCTCCACCGCAGGGCCCTCGTTGTCACAGCCAGAGGTCCATAACGTAGTCAGTGGTACGAACGATGTACCAAAAGCGGTCTCCTGTACGCCCAAACCCTCTCCACGTGCAAGCAGTCCCCATAGACTAATGGTGAATCGAGGAATAATCAGGCTCAGAAGGAGGATACTGAGCATGTTTAGAATGTGCACCGAGGTGTTGTTCTCCGCAGGCTCGGTTTCCATCACAGCGGTAACGTTGAAAAGCACACCCCTGTGTACACGAGAAACATCGTGGTCAGTTTTATTGCGTGGTCATGACAAGCACTGAGCGAATAATGGGGGGAAAGGAACGCACACGAGGAAGTAGATAGCCTGTTGCTTTGCCAGGAACCTCATATATGTGTTCACTTTAAATACACTGGTCGGGTTGTTCAAGGCCCAGGCGAGAACGAGTAAAGTAAGTAGCACTGTGAAAACAAATCGGGGAATGGCATAGCACAACCGTACATCCAGAGATATGCTGAGTGAGTAACTGCAGTATGTGAAAACCTGGGCTCGGATAGTTCTCGCTGGAGAACATAGAAATCGATTATTCACCGGCAGTACCATGTAGGGGCAGGAATAACAAATTTAACATACCTGAAAAGTGTATATTGGGGTTGTAGTAGATCCCTACGAAAAGAAAAGAAAAGACAACTTCCAACACATAGGTGAACAAGAGGAGAAATCGAATAAACTTGGACCGATGCCACATTGCGTCAACGCGTAGCGCCATCACGGCTAACTAATCGCATTTCTTAAGGAGGAAAGGGAATTTAATTGCACGGGAACTCACAATCTGTGGCGGCAATGAACACTGGAAATGTCCACTGAGCTACCACATAGAGTGTAGCGCCTTTAGACCAGGTAAAATTAGTTCAGATATCATGTCAGTGTGGAGCTACACCGTGCTGGGCTCACACCTACTCGACTCTGACAGTGAATAATAAGTTTTGTGTAAAAATTGGTCACGCACATCTAATATACATATATGATCATCGGTAATGTATAGGGTTATGAAGTAAAAAGACAACGAACCTTGTCGGGACCTGGAACGAAGCTAGTACCAGCTTGCAGCCCCATGATCAGTAAGATCTGCCAGGGTTTTCAAGCCATGAACATACTTATTCCGCTTGAACTAGAGTGCACTTAAGTCAACAGCTGTACAACTTATGATATTCAGCAGCTGATACTTACACAGCCCAACAAAGACCGAAAAATCGGATCTATCAGTAATCAGTTGGCAAAATGTAAACAGAATTTGTCTTGGAGATTGCCACTCACAAAAATAAATATCGTGGAGACCACTGTCCAGCGCCCACACTGCAGCATTCGGAACACATGCAGAACGCGCTGGGAAACTGTGTTGTGCTTACCCATATATACTCAATCTGAGCAAATCGCTAGTCAGAGAGCAGGCGATGAAACTTCGAATAGATACCTCTTCGGGAAGTGTGAGAACTGAAGGCGCGTTATAAATGAGAGCCACACGAAGGACGATTGCAGGAAAGTTTACCCACAATAATCATATCCGACAGCGGTGATCAATGAAACTGCTCGTCCGTGATACATACAACCATTAGCTGCATTTTCAATATTGCGGAAAACTCACGGGACACATAGTTGCCCACCCGGAGGGACTGTGGGGTTGACTGCCACGTAGAAGACATGATGGGTCAAGATCGGCCACAACAGATTAGGAGCTGAAGCACAGTGCCGTGCGGAGTTTTAAAGGAAAGTCGCTTAACTTCCTCGGCTATTCCTGGGAGGGCGGTTTGTGAGGGAAGCAAGGTACAAACAAGACCAAGTATTTGGTTACCCTCTACACAGCAGAGGGTGGTGCAAGAAACCAAAGTAGGTTGGTCTCGACATGTGGCATTTCTTCTTAGATTACGCAAACGAAATCCTTGCTGTTTGTCGGAGGCATTTACATACGTTCCCGTACATTCATGCTATACTGAACGAGTGTTTGGAACTCCTGCCTCACGCTATCTACAGCATGCACGTTCACAGGAAATAATATTCTGATGCGGCCGACTTCCTGCCCTGAGCCAGGGTAAGCGTCTATTCAGGGTACTGATTCAATTCCGACGCTCGCTTTGGGGAGAAAATCAGCTCTACTGTGGACCAAATCATTCGTTGAAGTTAGGCACCACTGAGGATGGTGGATGGAAGGAACCCTAATTACCATACAGTAGCTACTACCATGTCTTTCGGAGATGCCAGAGTCCCGATCGTCCACACCATGGCCCATCTGGCACCACACTTTGGGTCGGTTTGAATGATTCGCTTGTTGGGGGAAACTCTGGTGCTCAACGCTCAGCTTTTGGGTCCATAATCTGTGCCTGACACGAGTCTGTCCCAATGAACCCAGGGCCGAGAGAAGTTCCCTGTAGAAAATGTGGCAACAGCTTGGTGGTAGCGGAGTTGCCATTCTAGGTTTGCCAAGGCACGCAGCTCACCTAGAATTTAGTCCGTGCACGAGAAAGCGAAGCGGCTAGGCTCTTTCTTCCTGCCACTCCGCTTTCC
>JBBPKK010000569.1:0-20436 GCA_038089215.1 Tylopilus vinaceipallidus
TTTCTTTCTGCTTCATCGCTCGACGTTGGGCTGCGAACGAAAATCAGACTCTTTGCAGTCGTGTCACTCGCGCCGGCCCTATATAATCACGTGACTCTAGGCAACGTGGAGAACGTCGTAGTAAGAAGCTTGGCCCAGAAAACTACAGTACCACTGGTGACTGCGGGGTGCAGGTTGGTAGCCGAACTATCTCCTAACCATCGAACCAACAAGTTCATATCTGCAATGGTGAGCCTTTGCAATCGTGGTGTTAGCCGATTGCCAGCGACTCAGTTGACAGAACATTGTCTACACAGTACTCGACGCTGTCTGCATTCAAGCTGGCATGCGCGGCATCCGTAAGTATGTGCAGCATAGCCAGACACTGGCAGGCCTTGATCAAAGTCAAGCCGGTCTTCTCGAATAACCTACTTTCCATTTTAGGGAACTGAGTTTCTTCACCTCGTCCCACTAGACATGCGTGCATCACGGCACAAAGAGCCACTCCCAGCTCTTGTATCCTCTTTCATGCCGTGAGCAGAGGGAATAGGTCGGGCCAACAATTGTTGACAACCCCATTCGGTTCTCTTGCTTCCCATTCTCCTTTGTGTCGTCGGCATGCGCTAACGGTGCCCACCCATTAACCTGTCCCACACTCGCCACGGAGAATCAATCTTTGTGGCGAGGATGCTCATCCCGTTTCAACATGTCAAAGCGCCTGGATCTTATCTCCAACGGTGGCAGTCCCTCTTTTCGAACAGAGATATCATCTCAACGACATTGTCCCGTCGTCTGTTCGTTGCAAAGTAAACCCATCCACAACCCACAGCTCATCCACAGTTGTGGACGGCAGGATGGACTTCCTCTAGTATAAAATGCCCTACCAAGGTACGTGAAAAATCATCAGTTCTACGTACTCGATTCCAAATCACGACATGAGCTACTCTCCCGAGTTGATGGCTGCTATCAAGGGTAAGCTGAAGCTCCTTCCTCTGCAGAACGACACGGCGCTGACGTTCACGCTCCGCTTTTTCTCCATAGCATTCGCCGCGAGCCATGGGCCAACCCCAAAGCCAGAGTATAAGATTTTACACCACTCGGCCCCATGGATACAGGTCCCTCAAGGATACCTCCCTATCAAAATAGCTCAATTCTACCGAGGAGAGCGCACCACAGGCGAAAACAAGCTCTATCACTGGGCCATCTTCATCCCCACCTCTTCTAGGCGCGGCGTCGGCAACTTTTACGAGATCGGCGGCAGCCTCCAGACCGGCTACTTTACCCAGCACGTCGTCAACAACCGTCACTCGAAATGGGACCAGAACGAGCGTGGTACGCATCTGGTCGGATACGTCGCCCCGAGCTACCTCGAGAAACTCGAGTCGCATTTTGCGTTGGTGCCGATCAAGCAGGGCCGGCCAGATTGGCATTGCCAGACCTGGGTCGTGGATGCGTTGAAAGGCCTGAACGATTCGCACATGTACGCGGTCCAGATGGACCACAGTCAATGGGTGCGACAAATGGACATCGTCGAGGCGGCCTGGAATGTCGGTGATGTCTAACTGTGGTGCCTTGCATAGCTCAAGATGTATTTGTAACATCACCTTAGAACGGATCCATAGACATCATATAGACATCATATACTTAGACATGTAGCATCGTTAGAAGTGTAGCAATTTTGGCATTCGGACATGGTCGTCATTTTCTACGAGGTTGCTGGTTTCTGGGCAAGTACCTCGCTTCGTCACCGGCATCACTTTCTACCTTGTCTCGTTTACAAATTCGTTGTACTTGAGATTTGCATGAGATCATCGTAGAGCATTGCCGGTCTCGGTAACCTTTGGCACCCGGATCCCTTAAGGCTTCCGGATCTGCCATAATCAGTATCGGGGATCTTCATCAACTACTCAAGACATTTCCCACCGCACCATCAGGAACGTGTCGCGAAATAGCGGCGCAGAGGAAAGGAAGGAACCGCGAAGTTATTCCGGGAGAATATTCGGCTGTAAACTATCCACTGTGCATGTGACGACGACATTTAATTTCGACGCGCCAGAAGATCTCACGATAATCTGATGTTTTAGGTGTCTGACGGGCCCCTGGGGCTTCGCTTGGAAGCCTCTTTCACACCCGTTGGGTGGTCATACTGTCAGCGGTACCAGCTCACATTCGTATTCTTCCGGCAGCATTGGTGCATCAAGTTGATACCAACATGTGGCACGCTCATGTTAATGAGAGCTTGTTACCCTTTCATTGTTTTGTCTAATCTCTATTTTTTTTTTCGTTAGGGATGTCGGTGCGTGGTTACTTGTAATGCATCATCAATCAGACCCTTACACGCGCATCAGTCTCCCAGCATGAATTGCAACGAAACACACAGTTACATCAGAACAGACATAGTTTACCCATTGTCCCTCGCGACCGCCATCCGCGAGCACACGAAGATGGATGTCCTTCGCATGTCGCCTTGGGAAGCAACGCGCACTGCTATATAACTGCACGTCAACCCCGAGGCTTATCCACTGATTCCCATGCAGCTGACCGTCACTCTGTCCTTTGTTGTCGCCGTCCTCGTCGCGAGTCGCGTCCTCGCTCAATCCCCCGAGGCAGAGCCCCCGGAAAGCGGCTCGCCTACCACAGGCACGCCCGACGTAACCTTGCCCTCCACCGACGCATTCGTCTTCTGCAGCGCCCCCGATTGCGCGGGCACGTGCGAGGCTGTCGAAACCTCCACGGTCCCCAAAGATGACACGCACGGCGCACCGAACGACATGGGTTTCCAGTCCATCTACTGGTACGACCCCGACGGGTACAACATCCAGCTGTACACGTGTCTGAACGATTGTCTGGTCATCAACCCCGTGGAGATCACGGAACCGAACACGTGCTACAATCTCTACAACAACAGCGTCTCGACCGACTTTTATACGTATTACTACTTCCAGGAGCCCATCACACGCACGTGAAGGTTCGTGAGTCGTTTCTCGATCTGGGCGTGGGGGCTGACAAACAGACAGGAAGTGTCACGCGCACGACAGAGGTACCAATGGGGCATTCTGGCATTAGAATATGAATTCAATCATACGTGCCTCGGGGTGGGTTTTGGTTAACGAGAGAAAACGATTATACCTTTGTGTTGGCTGTTCGATATGACGACATGCCCGGTCTCATCGCGTGATCGTTTCGAAGCCCAGCATCCAAGGAGGGGGCCGAATACCAACGCATCCGAATCCAAACCATGGCGCTAGACGGGACTCGATCCTTTGACGGAAGATTGCGATCGTGGTATTCGATTATGGACGGCGTCGTCTGATAACTGATCTCCTGTCGAAACGTTGTCGCCTGCCGGTGGCAAGGCAATCACGGTAGCCATTCTCTCCTACTCCTATGACTGCGATTTTTGGCCGTCGCCACAGAGCGGATGAGTGACACGGATGAGAGGGGCCAGACAATCGTGACAGCGTGGGGCGCCCTCCCGCCCCAGACAGAGCAGACCCTGGTGGGGCGTGTGCCGCGAGGCGGTCCCACCTAGCAACTTGAAGACGCACATGGGCCCCTCGCTAGCTTCCCGGGGCCCCAGCCAGGAAGAAGGCAGTGAGGCACCGAAAACGGACAGAGGTGGAGGCGTGGGAATCTGCGCCCCAACGGCCGAAGTTCGCCGCTCGTCTGCTAAGAAAGCCAGGTAGCACTAACTTCCACTTATTTAACGATTAACATTGACTTGCAAGTGCTCATACCCCACCTTGAACTGGTTTTGCTACTTCCTGTCCCCTCCTAGCGAATTTTGCACCAGTTTCTCTTGCCGCTTTGGCGAACTTCCGAACGTGCAAACCTGGTGAGTCACCGCAGAGTTCAGGGATCACAACGCACTCGTACAGTAATTTCACACTCTCTACAATCGTTCGCACTAAAGTAGGGCTCGAATTTGGTTAGTTTTATGTAGCACGTCGGAAGAGAGTATGTGCATATATCCTTTCTTGGACTACCCAGCTCTCAATTGTTCGGATCCTGATTACCGGAGGCCCGAACCAAAATGCCTCATGTTGTCACCTGCCCTTCCCTTCCGTTGCCACTCGGCACAGAGTTGACAAGTCAATCTTAACAATATAAAGGGTTGCTGGCTAACTTTTCATGATCTCTTCATTCAACGGCGCGGATCAGAAACCCTTGTCAAAGGTATCCATTTATTACTCTTCCTTTGCAGTCCGAGCCTCCAACCCTTGTGGACATAAACACTCTAACTTCGGTGCTGGCACCAATCACGGTTTTCGCAATCTCTCGATCACTTGCGCCACTTTGACAGCTTCCAGTCTGCCTATTCGGCTTTATTTACGTCTTTGAGTGGATACAATCTAAGGCGAACAAGTCATGACCAAACGGGTGCCTGCAAGCACCAGTGCACCCGACAGAGTATTTAAAACACCCATCTTCGTCAGTGAACTTGCAGATTCCATCACAAGCTCATCTGTATGTTCACTTTATCAAGATTTCCATGGGTTTTAATGTTCTGATGTCATGTACCTAGCACTTGAAATGACGCTCGACGTGTTCCAAACTGTTTTCACCTTGGCTGCCAACGCCTCCCTCGTCAATGAATTGAAAGGGAGCCAGATGGCTCTTCAGAGGACGCTTGAGGTCGGATTGACCTCGAACTTTCCTGGCGATGGATGGGAGCTTGTTTGGGGCCCAGTTGTATGGAAGCACCAGAATCCGGAGGATTCCACCACCGGACCCCACAATTCGTGGTATGTCGCCTATCATCCGCGCCTCGAGTTCGAGGACGGCTCTGTGCATCCTACCTACGTCATCGCCATTGCCGGCACGCCTATGGCGGCCGCGCACGTCTGGTTGACCCAGAACCTTGCAGTGACCACCGTCATCAATTTCGATGATTGGGTAGAAAACAAGTTTCAGGAATCGCCCAGAGAGGTCCGGGCAAAAGATGTTAAACCAGACATACCCTACATCGCCAAAGGCACTGCGGAAACGGTCCATTTCTTGCTCACCACCCGCGCCCCTGACTGTGCCAAGTCCACGGGCACAACCCTCCTCGAGTTCATCACCAAATCAAACAAATCACCCTCGTCGAGATTTATCACCACTGGTCATAGTCTCGGCGGTGCCCTTTGTTCCTCCCTTGCGCTTTCGCTTGTCTCCGCCGGTATCACTGCTGCTGAGAGCACCTTGTCGTATCCGATCGCGGCCCCCAGCCCGGGAGATATCGCATTCAGAGAGCGCTTCATCAAGAAATTACCGGCTCGTCGGAAAGAGGGTGCGCGGAGCTACCAGGTCTGGAACGTCAATCTAGTCAACATGCGCGACCCCATACCGCAAGCGTGGTGCACCGACAAGGAACTCTTCCCCAAACAGAACCTGCACAACATCCCGAACCTGTTCGACGGACTGGATGAGTGGATCGTGGCTGCCCTCGTTGGCCAGCTCGTGGGCCCGTCGAGGGATTCGGGCGTGAAATACGCGCCGCTCCCAAGCCAAGACATACCCAGTCTTCCCAAGGATGGCGGTAATCTGCTGTCGGCTGTCTTGCGCCAGCACATTCAGGCATACGCCGACGCGGTCGGCGTCAGCTTTCCACCGACCCCCAAGTCGCTCGAACCTGGGGTCTGCGAGAAGGGAGCGGGTGAGAAACTCTGCTGTTTCCCCGTCGTCGACACATTGGAGTGGACGCTTGAGCATCCGGAAGAAGCTAAGAAAGGGGTCAGAGAACTGGAGGCCGCGACGGAAGCGTAGCCGACAGCGAATCGACAGCACCTGTACTACCACGTGTCTATACGCTAATAGCCAAATGTGATGTGAAATATTGCAGCCTGCGAGTGCAATGTGCCAGTGACAGTTTTTCTTAGTGACAATCTGCAGAGTTAAGCGATACTCGAATCGTGGGTTGTTGACATTCTCAAGAACCACACATGGAACCAAGGCGCAATCTCGATAGCACCCGAAGTTTGGGAGGGCATTGTGCCACGCTTGAGATCACCATACTACATCACTCATCAGCGTCACTTTAATCGTCCAAACGCACTTCAGACTGTTCTTGGTTTGTGTTGCAGTCGAAGTTGTGACGGGCCGTATCAAGGCCCACCCTTGCGCTTTGCAGGTCCGGAGCGAGCTTCGGAGGCCACCCACATCGCATTTGCACCGAAACAGTTTTGCCTCTTCTAAAGGTGCATAACGCGGATGTGAATCTCGAGCCACCGATTCATCCTTGTTCTTCACGCCTTCTCAAGTGACGAGAGGGTTGAAACCAAATTGGAAACAGCCTTATCAACGACCACGAGTAGCCGTACCTGCTGAAGATGCTTCAGAATATTCACCCAAAGCACAGGGCTAGGGGCAGTGTATTTCGTTTCGCGATATATGAACAGACTCCGAACAATTTCAGGGGCTACGCTGCGGAAAAATTCGCTGGCGACACCCGTGATGACATCTCCCTCGTCATCCATCGGAATACCAACCTGAAGACGGATATAATCATGACTTCACTTCCCGCGTTTATCCTGAAAGCAGTGTTTCGAAAGAAATCATTCAGCTCGTAGGCACTGAAGAGGGCTTTAGGCTGTTCTGGCAGGTTGAGGACCGGTGTACGTATTGCGGGAGCGAGCGCAATTGATGACTAGCCAGAGTTGTGATGGGTCGGTGCACAAGAGCGAAATCCTTCCGCATGGTCATCCAGGTTATAATTCGCGCACTCCGAGTTCATTTCCGTCTTGAATGGCACGTCGACGCAAGGGAGGAGCGAAACCTGTCCCGGAATTGCAAAATGGGTGAGATGAGGTAAACGTGATGTTCTTCGGGTCTTCACCACCGCAGTGTAGTCCCGACTTGTCCACCTCTTGCTGATTCATCCCAGCTCGAAGCTCGCATAACCCTTCCACTCACTCGAGGTCCCAGATAGTGGTTTGGGCACGTCAAGTGTCTGGTTTCGGGGCCATACCAGAGCAAGAAAAGGCGACGCAGACGGCAGGAGCGCGAGGATGCAGAAACGGGTCGGGCGGCGGCACCGTGCCACGCCGTGCTGATATTTCGCGGCGGAGTCGGTCGTGGGCTCATTGTTGAAACCGACGAGGCGCTGATGAGGACGTGGTGAGGCGCACGCGAGGTCAATTTGCGGTCGATTTCATTTTTGATGCTGAGGAGGCACTCACGAGGACACAGTGAGGCGGACATGAGGCCAGTTTGAGGCCGATTTGAATTTTGAGGCTGCGAGGCCGGGTCCAAGAAACCAATTACTGTACAGCCTACAAAGGACATTTATTTGCCCCCGGAAAGTGCTGTCTGACGTGCAGCAGGGTGGTTCCCACGGTCTTGAATTTATGCATGGGCCAACTTGACTACCATTGGGTACTAGTGTTTTTGTTCTAGATCTCTACCAGGTCGAAGTTCGAACGCTTCGCAGTACTGTGTAGAGCTGTCCGCAGTTGCACCACCGCTCTTCTGTCACTATCATCGGATTTGTCGTGGCCTCGGAGTCCTTACTTGCACAACCCACCGTCTTTCCTGCAGCCTGTCAATTGGCTTCAAATCTCATTTATCACTCTCAGGTTTCCGCTCATCATATGCATCATCTGTAGGCAGTACTTGCATCAAACCCGCTCATTCTTGTCAGAGGTTCGGGGGTTTACGTGGTTGACATGTTCCATCACTTGACCCTGCTCACAAGCTCCGTGTCCTCGAGACAGCTGCACGGCATATTCATAGATGCCTGCGCAATGGCGGCGTGGGTGGTGTGCCATGTTTCGCGCACAGAGTCCAACGTAGCCCTTGGAGACTGTATCTCTGTGCTCCACCGTGCTGAGGTGCATCTAACAGAGTGCCGGGAACGTATTTGATAGAGTGGCCATGGGGGCATTGCAGTCCTTCAGCCGGTGGGGTGTATCATTCGCCGGTCCGGTCATGTGTTGGGTAGGTATAAATACTGTTTATGCCTTCCTTTCTTTACCTTCTTTTCCTCGCTGATACAACAAGACATTGTAATTCTCTCCCAACTCACCATGTCGAACCCGAGACTCCGAGCAACCTCGGACCAACCCAATAAACGAACAGGTACACGTTCCTCTTTTCTGTGGAAAACTGCAACTAATGTCCATGCCAGTTGAGCTACTACGTTTACGGGCGCATTCCCTTTTCACAAAGTTTGAGCAAGGAGGCAGCACCGATTTCATCGACCAGGTGGTCGTCCTGGATCACAAAATATTGGGACTCTGTCCACACGACCACACCGATCGTTGGCATTCACTGAAGCGGCTCGGGTATCATCTTGGGCGTCGTTATCAACACCGTGGGGTAATGAGGGATCTAGAGGAGGAAATTTCAGTGGAGCGGAATGCGCTCAACTTGTGCCCGCGGGGACACCCAGACCGGGTGATATCTTTAGTCGACGTTGCAGGGTGTCTTTTTACTCGGTACCAGAAGCGCGGTAGGATTGCCGACCTTGGGGAGGCAATCTTCCTCGAGCGGCAAGCACTCAAATTTTGCCCTAAGGGACACACAGGCCGAACAGGGTTTTTAGAAAACCTAGCAAAATGCCTCTTCAACCGATATTGCAGGCTGGGGAGAATTGCAGACCTTGATGAAGCTATTGTCCTCGCACGAGAACTCCTTGCTCTTTGCCAACAAGGACACCTAAGCTGCTCAGCGTGTTCGGACAACGCTATATGCTACCTGTACACTCGCTACCAGAAGCTCGGAGAGTTGGCAGACCTTGATGAAGTCATTCCCCTTGGGCGAGGTGTTCTCCAACTATTCCCATCGGGTCACTCAGACCGGGTAATGCATCTGAGAAATATTGGGTGCTATCTGCCAGCGGTACAGGAGACTTGGGGGAATAGCAGACCTGGAGGAAGCCATCTTCTTCGTGCAAGCAGCGTTCAATATCTGCCCCAAAGGACACCCAGATCACTCAATATATTTGAGCGATGTGGCGTGCTGTCTCCACAATAGGTACAAGGAACTCGGGGGCATGGCAGACCTTGAGCAGGCGATTGTCCTCGGGCGAGAAGCAGTTGAGCTCTGCCTGCGAGGACACCCTGAGCGGCCAATACTTTTGCACAACGTCGCAAGCCGTCTCTATTCTCGGTATACCAAGCTTGGGGGGATGGCAGACCTCAAGGAGGCTATTGTCCTGGGGTTAGAAGCACTCTACCTCTGCCCACAAGGACACCCAGAATGGCCACAGATTTCGAACAGTGTCGCATTCTACCTCTTTGATCGATACAGGGAGCTTGAGTGCAGGGAAGACCTCGAGTTTGCCATTTCACTCGGGCGAGAAGCGCTAGGCGTCTGCC
Organism: Tylopilus vinaceipallidus; assembly: GCA_038089215.1. Taxonomy (NCBI): domain Eukaryota; kingdom Fungi; phylum Basidiomycota; class Agaricomycetes; order Boletales; family Boletaceae; genus Tylopilus; species Tylopilus vinaceipallidus. The sequence continues at coordinate 9,279 of JBBPKK010000569.1, forward strand.
CACAGGGACACCCAGATCGGTCAATGTGTTTGAGCAACATTACAGTGTCTCTCACACACCGGTACTGGAAGTTTGGGGGAGTTGCAGACCTCGAGGAGGCCATTATATTTGGGGGAGAAGCGCTTAACCTCTGTCCACCAGGACACAGAAAGAGGTCAGAGCGTTTGAGCAATATTTCAGAGAGACTCTTTGATCGATATAGTGGGCTTGGGAACATGACAGATCTTGAAGAGGCCATTACCCTTGGACGAGAAGCGCTTGGCCTCTGTCCACCAGGACGTCCCCGCTGGCCAGTGCTGTTGAACAATCACGCAAGAAAATTGTGCGCTCGGTTTACACAACTGAGACAGCCAGAAGACTTAGAGGATGCATCCAGTCTCTTTTTCGGGCTGTCAAACATCGGGGATATGGTGTCTTTGGATAATTTCCATGCTTCTAAAGCTTGGGTCGATGCAGCAGAAGAATTCATCCACCCTACTATCCCTCTTGCATATGAAACTCCCCTTCGATTACTGGTTCAGAACATTGCCTCCTTACCCTCCTTACCCCAACATCTATCCATCCTCAAAGAGTCCACATCGTCACTTGCAGTGGATGCTTTCTCGGCATGTATTCGCTTTCACCGTCTTGAGAATGCAGTCGAGCTCCTCGAACAAGGGCGGGGTGTCTTTTGGTACCAGCTTACTCGTCTTCGTTCCCCGTTGCATGATGTTATTGCATCTAGCCCTGCAGGGAAAGCCCTCGCAGAAGACTTCACTCGACTTACCACACGTATTCGTGACGTGATGGGCTCACCTGGTACAGATCAGCATGACATGCTGTGTCGTCTCAACTCTGAACTGCACGAAATAGTAACGAACATCCGCGGTTTACCCGGACTCGCACGTTTTCATCTCTCCCCCCTCTTCTCTGACCTTAGACAGGCAGCCAGTGAGGGACCCGTCATCATCGTGAATGCGAGCAAGTATGGCTGTGATGCTCTTGTTGTTTTCAGCGACCGAGACCCGGCTCATCTCCCACTCGAAGTCACACAATCCCGTGTTCAGCACCTGAAATACGAGGTTTAATCCTTGATTTTGGGCGCAAAGACGATGAATGTGGCGAAGGATCTTGGTCATGTCCTGCGAGATATCTGGGATGAGGTCGTCTCTCCAATTGTCGATTTCCTTTTGACGGCACATCTACCTCAGTCGCGTATCTGGTGGTGCCCCACTGCTGAGTTTTCTCTCCTGCCGTTACATGCCGCTGGCCCTTATCGGCGGGGCGATTCGAATCTTTCCGACCTCTACGTCTCTTCTTATACCCCAACCCTTTCCGCCCTTATTCGTGCTCGACGGCATGAGACGTCTGGTTCTGTGACGAGAGAACAACGTTTTGTTGCCATAGGTCAAGCAAAAACGGCTGGCGAGTGCGACCTCGCCTGCGTTGGTCGTGAACTGACCATTGTCGGTCAACGTATCCCAGGTCATGTCACACCCATCGAAGGTCCAGACGCGTGCATCTCCCGTGTGTCTGAGGAGCTCACCAAGAACGAATGGGTCCACCTAGCTTGTCACGGTCTCCCAAACAGGCAGGATCCTTTCCAATCTGCATTTGCGCTCCACGACGGACACTTTACCATCGAACGGATCATGCAATGCGACTTGGAGAATGCACAGTTCGCATACCTCTCTGCATGCCATACGACGGTCGGGGACGAGGAGAGCCCCGACGAAGTGCTCCATCTCGCGGCTGCGATGCAGTTTGCTGGGTTCCGGTCTGTCATCGGGACAATGTGGGCTGTGGACGATGAATATACGACCAGGATCACATCAACATTTTACGAGCACGTGGTCGACGACTCTGGGCGTCTCGATCATACGCGCGCAGCGTTTGCCCTGAACAAGACGATGAACACGCTGGTGGATATCCCGTTCGATCAACGGATTCTCTATGTACATATTGGCGCCTGATTCATATGCTCGTTTTGTGCCCGTGTAGTAGTTCGTATTGATTCGGTTCGACTGTATCGGTTGCTTGTAATCGCGTTCGATATTTGATGTGTTAGAAATTAGGAACATTCGATGGCGTTGTCCAGGTGAACGTCCAGCTTTTCGTGTGCGGGGTGCCTGCTATCGCTTATGACCAGGCCTTATATGCTGGATAAAGTCGGTGGGGACGTCCACAAACCATTCGCAGACCGTACAGGTCAAATATCTTACCCTTCCTCGCCCTCTGAACCGCGTCAGAACGCAGGTGGCATTGGACCCCCCACATCTGACGAGAAGATCGCATTCGCGACAGCATGAGTTTTGTTACTGTCGTGCTTCCCTGGAAGCTCCAGGCCCTCGACCGTGTGACTCGAAGTCAATTGCACAGCACATTGCTTGATTGTTTCGCATCACTTCTATATCGAAAGGATGGGATATGAGGGCAATCTTGGAGTGCGACAAGTGTGATATCTGCGAGTTTGTCCCTATTCATCTCCATGGATCCATGGAACACATGGTAAGCATTCTCAAACAAAAAGGCACTTACGATCATCGAGGCAGCTCGACCATGCATCTCGAGTACCACAATCGTATGGAACTTGAACGACATGGTCAACCGGAAAAAACCTTGTCACCAACATGTTTCTTTCTTGTCGCCTGTTTGGCACGCGCGCGATCGCTGCGCACACTTCCTTGTGTCCTGCCAGTATTCGCTCAGATGAAAGTAATCGAAAATTCGCGTCCTATAACGCAAGCATTCATAACTTCTGTGCTCAATCCCTTCTCGAATTTCTGTTCAAAGAAGTGCAGAAGCCCGTTGGAGCAGCACGCATTAACTATGAGCAACGTAGAGTACACGCATGCAGCGTAGACTAGGAGGCAGTTGAAAGCTGCCAAGCACATACTCCCACGGAGTTGCTATTCCGAGTCGCGCCTTGTTATTATGTAATGCGGTGAGCTCGGGACCTCGTTCATCCATCCGCTGTGCTGGCCAATCTGTCCCTGTTTACCAATAGTCCAGTGGCGAATCTGCATCCACTATCACGTAGACGGCACGATGCCTCGCATAGTTTCGCGAGTCGCCTTTTCAAAAAGGGTAGTACGTGTTTTCCACCTGTCGGTGACCAGATTTTATGCTGTTATTTGTTCGTGTTAGCAGGGGGCGGTGATTTCAGCGTAACAATGCTCGTGATGATTGTTCGAACCAGGTGGTCCATAATAAAAGTGTATTCGCACATAATTCCTCGGGAGAGTCGTTGGATGTCGAATGTTTAAGCTCACAGTCGTGTGGCAGAACTCTCCATTGTACTTACTGACATGTGTGCATAACACTACCTAGGGTATTGCAAAACTAATCTTGCAGAAAAGTAACTCGATTCGGATCCAAATGGAAGCGGATTGAGGGGGTGCTACGTTGGCAGAAAGGGGCACGTTCGGGCAGTCTCTGACTCGGGGGCAGAGTCTAAGCGGGGTTCCGCTACCGTTGGCTTTAGCTTATCCGCCAAGTGGTTCAGATCATGACTGCGTGCACGACTGATTCCGTGGTGTTGCATGAACGTAGTTCTTCGCTTTTGGTGCGCTCGGTGGCTTTCGCGTTTATGAGCATCCAGCTGAAGGTGTCGCACGGCTATCTGGCAGCACGGTAGTCTAAACCTCGTGTGGCGGTAACAACTTGGTCCACAGACACCGAGACTAAGAGTCAGATTTGCCTGTGTTACGCAGAGGTGACGATTGGATAAGCAACGAGCAAGCGTATTCGAGCTCGGTTGCGGGTTCAGACTAGACGATAGGGGGGAACCCGATAGAATAATGTGCCCCTAACTACTGTTATACTTCGGTATTCGGAGGATTATCGAATACCGTATAGTTTTTCGTTATAAGACGAGTCTGATCATATTCAGCCTTCATCAGCAAAACATCCCTTTCACTACAGCTCACACAGTCATCCAGATGTCTGTAGCATTGAAAGGACAGTTCTCTATCTTATCTTATCTTTTCCTTTTTGGGGTATGACGTCATAGGTCCAGAGCAGGGCTAGGGCATGACGACATGATGACACAGTAGGGCTAGGGTATGATGTCATTATGATGTCATCGCTGACTGAGGCATTACCAAGCACATACGTCATATGATTAGTAAGCAGGTAGCTCAGTAGTATATAAGGGGCCCTACCCATGTAGATTATTCCCCACTTCGAGATAGTTATTCATTGTCTCTTCTATCAGCGCTACCTTCTAGTGTTGGTCTCTAGGCAAGTCCTAACATTATCTCGAAGTCACTTACTAGGCCGTAGTGCTGTTACGTTGGGCTAGCTGAGTAGCCCTTCGCCCTTAATCCACTTCCTAGGGGTGTGCGGTCTTTCCCGCCCCCATTACTTTCTAGCCAGCTGAAGAAGACTTCCTTCAACAGTTGATACTATCGGTTTGCAGTTGTGCTGCTGTGCGCCGACTCACTGAATTCAACCCTTACCACCCTTGCCTTCGTTGTTGTCGTTTAGGCACAACGTTGTATAATTACTCTGGCTCAATGCGCATCTGCCTTTGAGCTTCAATATCCTCTCTACCCTCACTATATCGCACCCTGGCTCACTGGAGCTGGGACTTCCTGCACCGACTCTTATCCACTCCGTTCTACTCCCCCTTCCCATGCTGAATCATCGCCATCTACTTCATTGAGGCACCCTTCCAACAAGCCGTCCATATCGTATACATCGACGCCGGAGGAAACCTCAGGGATTATTTCTTTCGACGACCAGGACGGATATGAGCAGACTAATGAACTTAGGAGACATGCAGCAGGCAGTAGAAGAGAGCGCCGTCCAAAACCCTATGCTTGGTCAGGAGCAAGAAGGGATCGACGCGTCAATACACAACCCCTCGAGAACGGTGACGCCCGCACCAATCGAGGATGAATCGACCACTCCCCCTGCGGCCCCTCGCTCCGTTATGCAGCCCCAATACCATCCAGGGATCCAGGTGTCCTGGAGACAAAGAGGGATCGCCCCCTCAAACTTAGAGCAAGCTGCGCTGTGGCAGGAGTGGCGGGACAATTACATATATGAGGTTTGGTGCCGAGGTTGCTGGATTCCCCCCGCAGGCGATCGCCTATCGGGATGGAGAGGGAGAGCCCGTACGGCTAACAAGCCGATTCCAAGGAATGGCGGCGACCCCAAGACCCCCAAGATCTCCCTTCCGGCCAATACCGCGCCGACCACCTCCTGAACCCTTCGTCCCCGCCTACATCCCTCGACCCCCCGTGCCGCAAACGGCACCCCATATTCAAACCCCGGCGCACCCGCCATGCGTATCTACTGTATATCTGCGACCGGGAAATCACTTGCCACCAAGCCGGACTTCTTTGACGGCAACAAAGGAAAATACAAGGAGTGGGTAAAAGCGCTCCAATTTTATATCGCTGGTTTCCCGGTCCCGCCAACCGACTACCAGTGTATCCTAATCGCTTTATCCCACATGAAGGGATTCAACCCTGCCGGCCGATTCGCCACCTACTGGCAGGGGAGGACAAACGAGCTGGTGGTCACACCATGGGAGACCTTCCTTCTCACCATGGACCACAATTTCATGCCGGCGGACTACTTGGCCCAGCAAAAGAATACGCTGAGGGGGTTGCAACAGGGCCAAGGTACGGTCGAAGATTTCTTCGTTCGCATGAGGCAGATCATGGCGGAGATCGGGATGACCCCGAACCACGATAACGCCACCTTTTTGGTGGATATCATACAAACTGGCGTTCGGTCAAACGTAATTGACCAAATCCTGGACAGAGATGCAAATATGCTCTATTGCGAGGACCTGGAGGTCTGGGAGAACGCCTGCATTACTGCCAATCGCGTCATTGCGGACAAGATTAGCCGAAGAAGGGGAACAGCTGCTCCTGGGAACACAGCTGCGAGGAGATGGGAGAAGAATAGCCCCCCATCTGGCGGTAAAGCGACCGCCAACACCACCACAACCCCCATGACGTCCACGCGTCCCACTAGTGCTCTGGGAGTTACATCCGGAGCGGGCGCCCCAATGGATATCGGGGAGGCAAGAAAGAAAGGGCTTTGTTTCAAGTGCGGGGGACCCTTCCCCTGTAAGGACCACCCTCCCCGATGGGCGCAGAAGAAGCGTCAAATTGTGTTTATGGGCCAAGTGGTGGAATACGATGAAGGAGAAGACGTGGCGGAGAAGCTGAAGAAGCTGGCGCCGGCGGGTTTTGGAGAAGGGCAGTAGACGTGAGTCAACCTGCTGCCCCGGACTCGGTTTCTAGATCGGTACCATGTATTAGCAGTACAAACAAATATACTGCTTTATCTATCGAAGAACCGAGCGAAGACTCAATCCCGATCAAGAGGACCTCGCCTGACGCCAGGATGCCTATTTGAGGATCGGAAGCAGCCGTGGGACTGGACTTATTCGCCGCAGAAGACACTGTGATAGCGCCACGAGACCAAGCGCTAGTAAACACGAACATCCAGGCCGCTCTTCCGAAGGGGACCTATGGACAATTGGCACCCAGAAGCGGTTTGGCATTGAAGTCCAGAATCGGGGTGAATGGAGGCGTCATCAACGCAGATTACCGAGGGGACATCAAGGTTATTCTGATGAACCACCACAAGGAACTGTTCGTCGTCAAGAAAGGCGACAAGGTGGTGCAATTAATCGTCGAGAAGATCTGCACCCCCGAGGTAAGAGAGGTTTCGACCCTTCCTGATACAAAAAGGGGTCAATCGGGATTTGGTTCGACTGGGGTAAGTATACTACATCGAGCCAAGGCATCGCCGGGTAGTAGTGCAGAGCGCTCCCCAGAGCGAGCAGCTGAAGGATCGTCAACTGGGGATGGAATGCCATCGCGGCAAATCTGGGAGAACGGAGGCTCTGGGGGACCGATCCCTCATCCGATCAAGAGTTCTGTCCCTCGATCGAGTAAGCTGACTTGGCAAAACACGGTAGACCCCTGGTCGACCACATGGATTAAACAGAGTTGTGAAATTGGGGACGAGCGTGCTCGAAACCACCTCAACCTGTTCGTCCACGATTCAAGACGATCCGAGGTGACTTCTCAGCTTGTCCAACAGCTGAGGGGGATGACCATCGAAGAAGCCCATATTGCACTACTCGAGCTACAACAGAAACCTCGTCATAAGGTCTCTGTTTGCGGACAATCGCTCGAATTAAAGGCTTCTTTGATAACCGACGATCTGCGAATATTCCCGGCCACGGTACTTGTTGACTTGGGCTGCACTGGCTCTTCAATCGACTGCTCCTTCGTCATTGAAAAGGGGGTGGGCACGCATAAGTTACCATGGCCTATCCCTGTGTACAACGCCAATGGAACTCCTAATAGCGGAGGTGAAATTTCCGAATTCGTCACCTTAGAAATGGAGATCCAAGGACACAAGGAACGGATCGCGCTGTCAGTAACGGACCTGTCCACGAATATGGTCTACTTGGGGTATGATTGGTTGAACAAACATAATCCAATCATCGACTGGAAAGAGAATTCGATCAAATTCCAGTGCAACAACGACCACCTACCCCCATTAATCGACCTAGATGAGGATGGGTACGACGGCATAGAGCTGGAAACCGACGAGACGATGTATCAAGTAAACGTCGAGGAGTATCAACATCTCCGAAACGTAGCTACGGATATCGCCGCAACCACCAATATGGCAAAGAAAAAGCTGTCATTCGAGGAAGCTGTACCAGAGGCCTATCACGATTTCAAGGACGTGTTCATGAAAGAATCCTTCGACAAACTTCCACCACGAAGGCCTTGGGATCACGCGATCGACCTGATCGAAGGGGAACATAACGTTGAGGGAAAGATATATCCCTTGTCCCCTGACAAACAAAAAGAGCTAGACGTTTTCCTCGAAGAGAACCTGTCAACCGGATGAATACGACCATCAAAGTCGCGATTCGCATCCCCTTTTTTCTTTGTCAAGAAGAAGGATGGACGACTTCGACCGGTACAGGACTATCGAAAGCTAAATGCCATAACGGTGAAGAACCGATACCCTCTACCCCTGATTAATGAGTTGATCGACAAACTCCACGGATCCAAATACTTCACGAAACTGGATATCCAATGGGGGTATAACAACATCAGGATGAAGGAGGGAGACGAGTGGAAAGCAGCATTCTGAACCAATAGAGGGCTGTTCAAACCGCTCGTCATGTTCTTCAGGTTGATGAATTCCCCAGCCACTTTCCAGACAATGATGAATCACCTGCTTAAGGATCTAATCAACCAAGGAAACGTCTTGGTATATATGGACGACATCATGATCTTTACCAAGACAAAGGAACATCATCAGCAGGTGGTACGACAGGTCCTGGAAGTGCTGCAGAGTAATAAGCTGTGGCTGAAGCACGAAAAGTGCGATTTCGAGGCGAGTGAAACAGAGTACCTCGGCTTGATAATAGCAGAAGGGCAAGCCAAAATGGACCCCCTAAAGACCAAGGCGATACAAGACTGGCCGGAACCGACGACGCAGAAGCAAGTAAGGGCGTTCCTAGGGTTCTTAAACTTCTACAGGCGATTCATTCGAGATTTCGCCAAGATCGCGAAACCCCTGAACGCACTCACGTTGGCCAAAAAGGAGTTTGCCTGGTCCGAGGAGTGTTCCAAAGCGGTCACTGCGTTAAAGAAAGCAGTAACCGAAGCCCCCGTACTAGCCATGGCAACGGCAGATGACCCGTATCGAGTCAAAACCAACGGGTCAGGAGTAGGACTTGGAGCGATACTGTCGCAAAAGCAGCAAAACGTATGGAGACCTATCGCGTTCATCTCCAGAGGGCTGCAAGAAGCCGAACGAAACTACCATGCTAGCGATTTAGAAATGCTCGCTATCGTTTGGGCGTTAAAATCCTGGCGACAGTATCTGTTGGGTACGAACCCCCCATTTGAAATTTGGACCGACCACAAAAACCTGGAGTTCTTTAAAAAGCCGCAAGATCTGTCACGACGGCAGGCACGGTGGCAACTCCAGTTGCAGGACTATAATTTCATAATTGTCCATAGACCGGGAAGAACAAACCCGGCCGACCCTCTGTCCAGGAGGCCAGACTTTGAAAAGGGGGTGGAACTCGACAACAAGTCGAAAACCTTGTTACCCGAACACCTTTTTGCCAATCAGATAAGGTCAGGAGAAACAATCGGCGAAGCAATCACGCGACTACAATATAAAAAGGAGCGATTCGCCAAGGAAGGGCTAAGCCGACCGAATTCTGACTGGAAAGAGGAAAACGGGGAGGTTAAATGGAGAGGGCTAACGTATGTCCCAAATGATAGGGAGTTGAGAGGAAGGGTCATCCGAGAACATCACGACCACCCAACCGCGGGACACCCAGGCGCTCGAAGGACCAAAGACCTCATCATGACGACGTACTTCTGGCCGTCTCTACGAAGGGACGTAGAGGCATATGTGTGGAGATGCGACGCGTGCCAAAAGAACAAGCCAATTACGACAAGGAAGACAACGCCGCTCCATCCCCATGCCGTGCCAACACAACCCTGGGAGGAAATCTCGATCGATATTATCAGGCCGTTACCCGAATTGAAAGGGAAAGATGCAATCTTGGTGGTCGTCGACAGGTTCACCAAGATGATCCGGTTAATCCCCACCACGGTACACCTGACGTCCAAAGGAGTAGCAGAGATCTTCAGGGACGAAATATGGAAGTTGCATGGGCTGCCAAAAAAGGTGATATCAGATCGGGGAACGCAATTCGTTTCGAACTTCATGAGGGATCTCTACACCTTATTGAAGATCGAACCAAATCCATCAACGGCTTATCACCCTCAGACGGATGGGCAAACTGAGCGGATGAATCGGGAAGTGGAGACGTACCTCCAAATATACGTCAACAACAGACAAAATGACTGGACGGACTGGTTAGCCATGGCCAAGTTCACACACAATTCCCGGACGTCGTCAAGCACAAAAAACGCACCGTTCGTGTTGAATTATGGACGTGTCCCCCAGGCCACAATAACAGGACGAAAGGAGGTCAAGAATGGAGCAGCAGACGAGTTCATAGAAAGGATGAAGGAGACGCGAAAGGAGGCAGAGCAGGCCCTGGAGGACGCGGCAAGGGCGATGAAGCGGTACCACGACCGAAAGGCCAAAGACCGAGTGGAATACAAGAAAGGGGACCTCATTTTACTAGATGCCACAAATATCCGATCCGATCGACCGACAAAGAAGTTGGATCAAAAGTTCTACGGACCCTTCAAAATACTCAACAAGGAGGGAGTATCGGCATATCGGATCAAGCTACCCCTGGAATGGAAAGGAGTACACCCGGTATTCAACGAAACACTACTATGGCCCTACCACAAGGGGGAGGAAACGATAGAGGTCACTTCCCCCGCACTATCAGTCAAGATCGCGGAACCGCCGTGGGAGGTAAGGGACTCCCGGGAACGACACGGTTGGACGGAATATCTGGTCCACAAGGAAGGGACGCCTCGGGAGGAGGACATGTGGGTTGCACTCAAAGATCTACCCACTAATGCACCACAGATCAAGGCCTTCCATCGCAAGCACCCTGTCAAACACCGACCCTGACCAACCATGAACCTTAGGGTGATTGGTACGGTGAATGACTGCGATTGCCCGATCTGCAGAGGCGAAGCCCCACCGACCCCAAAGGGAGTGCTGGCCACCAAGGAGTTCCAGGAATTTCGACGGCAGTATAACCATTTCCCTAATTCCTACTTCGAGTTCCCACCTGCCGGGACGTCAGGATTGAAAAGGGGGTGATGAAAGGACAGTTCTCTATCTTATCTTATCTTTTCCTTTTTGGGGTATGACGTCATAGGTCCAGAGCAGGGCTAGGGCATGACGACATGATGACACAGTAGGGCTAGGGTATGATGTCATTATGATATCATCGCTGACTGAGGCATTACCAAGCACATACGTCATATGATTAGTAAGCAGGTAGCTCAGTAGTATATAAGGGGCCCTACCCATGTAGATTATTCCCCACTTTGAGATAGTTATTCATTGTCTCTTCTATCAGCGCTACCTTCTAGTGTTGGTCTCTAGGCAAGTCCTAACAAGCATTCTGTACAGAGATCCACAGAGAAGCATGAATCTGTAGATCACTGTACAGTAACACATGTTCTGTACAGTACTGCACAGTAGCACCAGACATACAGCAGTACAGACC
>JBBPKK010000570.1:0-14710 GCA_038089215.1 Tylopilus vinaceipallidus
TGTAACTCTTGAACAGGGAGGCGAGGATAGACACCCTGGCTGGTAACGCGACCAGTAATGGCGTAGTGGGTGCTGGGTGGTGCAACTGATTTAGCGGCAGGAGTCATGGTAGGTCAGTGCTGAGTGCGGATGCAATCGAGGTGGTAACCTGATGGTCTTTGTGCAGCGACGGCGTCCCTTTATACTGTCTCATTCCCTAAGACGCATCGAGGGATGAGATACGCCAGGAAGCTTTTCTCAAAAAATACGCCGTACCACATCTTTTGTGTGACACGACTTCAACTTCAAGTTGAACGGATGTCGCTTGCTTGTCAGTGAGCAGCGGCGGCCCGAGCAGAAATAGATCTTTGATTATATTGTCAAAGAGCGCACAATTGCCTCGTCCTTCGACTCCATGCTTTGTCTAACGAAGGCAGAAATCTTCCGCTTCCAGACATAGCAAAACAGCGCGATTGGGCCACTGCACCACCTTCAAGTTCAGGTTTGGGTTGTCGGGCCTCTAGTAGAAGATTTGTTCTTACCTGATGTTTGTTACCGGTGACGGTCGAAGGAAGCCGTGAGCTGGCACTTGCTCACCGCCAGCTTAGGATGGTGGCTGTGCTCCTTTTCTACTCTGTTTCAGCAGGATCCAGTGTCTACTGGTTACCGCCGTGACTAGGGAAAACAAGTGAATCACCACTACTAGTATGATACATGCCTCGCCGCAATAATGGCGCACGCATGGAAAAAGCCTCACTGTATTTCTTTCCCCGTCTTCGGTACGTATGGAGACGTCCGAAATCATGATCGGGAACCGGGAACACCCAGACCACCGTCAATCTTGTGCTGTGTGTCGTTAGCCTCATTTCATGACCGAGACGTTGACTTCTTTCGAGCATCCTGTTGTGCTTCAGTTCATTTCCGAATCTGGTCCGTTTTCGCAATGGCTGCCTGAGCTCCTGCCAGTGTCACTTCTCACATCATGCATTTATTGTGCAGGTCTAACTTCGATTTTATGCGCTCGACGAGGGACACATACCCACTCCTTGCCGTTCCACCTCGACACGGTATTCCCGAGACTGTTCCTTTATCAACTGATTCTAGACATGCCGCTAACCCTCTCAGAGTCAACCCTTCTGCAGGAGTTTTTACCTTGACAAGTCGTGGGGGTCAGTGATCACTGTCTATATCTTTGCTATGATTATCAAGGCTCGCCTCCCGTGAACGGACGTCAGCTCAATTTCAGGTACGAACACATCACCCGTCTTCTGTCCTACGTAATGATTCATCGAGTCACTTTTGCAATAGGCTGTACTCGGCCCTTGGCTCAATGGGACTCGGGTACTAAAGATGATTGTCATTCAGACGCAAGCCAAACCCGTGATAATCCCTACGTCTAGTACGCCCGTCACATGCGGTTGCAGCAATGAGAGTGGCCGAAATGGTGTTCGGAAGTCGGCGGTTATGCTTTGCCCTTGACTGTTGCATTCCAGTCGACCCATAGTTTGGGCCACCCGGCGCCACCGGACTGCATCCGTCTGTCGTTTCATGCTCACCACCTAGGATTGACGTTTTGGCCGACATCTGGAGACACTGCTGCCTGGAAGCCCGTAGAATGAGCACCCATCCGGCTGATGCGACACAAGAACACTTTCGCGCTGTCTGAAATATCCAACCGTTTTACGATACAATGTTGATCACGTCCATACCCTCGACCTTTTGTTGAGTTGATATCCTCGGACGGTTTGGCCGTACCCGATACAGCATCAACATGAAGAAGGGACGCTGATAGTCGCTGATTTCGTTGTCCGTCAAAAATATGTCCGATGCCGGCACCCATGGCCTTACAGCGTCACATTTGGCAGCGATCGTGGATACGAATGAGTGTGGTCTCTGGCAGGCAAATCACGAAACTGAAGGATGAGGCAATTGTGCGCTCTTCGGCCGTGGAAGATCGCGTCGAGCGACACGGACTGCCATTCAGAGTGACACGGACTACCCGACGCGCAGGAGCCAACGTCGCTGTCACGCACGACGACACTGTCTCAAACTGGCTCGCACTTCATGGTCTTCCCTCCTGACGGCCTGTATGCTCCAAAGTGTTCTTCATTACATGCAGTTTTTCGTGCTCCTTCTACCAGATCTCACCGACACCCCATGTTTCAACACCACCCCTACATGACAGCGCACGAATCCTGGGCTGTAGCGTCGACATCCACCGCGGGGCCCCGATTTGGGATTTTCCATTGATCGTTCTGTAGGGCATCGCGTCAACACACCGAGGACCACGGCACATAATCATCCGGCCATCGGTCGAACGTACCGGAAAGAGGTCCACATGCCGCCTAAAGTCGAAAAAGTGCACGGGCTGGCTCTCATCCTGGATGTCCTCTGCCACGGCCGACGACAACAACGCCACCTCGGCGGGGTGGATGGTTCTCGGGGCTGCCTGTTCGGCCAGGGCGCCTGGCGCCGCCGCCGCCGCACCACCGCCCCGTGCGGATGCGAGGACCCGGCCGCTCAGATCGACGAGCTTGGCCGACAAGGCCTGCGCGATCAGCTCGACGGTCACGTCCATCGTCGGCACGCCTCCGGGCATGCTACCGCTCTGAACCATGATGTCGTCGATGATCCGCGACGGGATCGTGATGACCCCGCGCACGACGGAGTCGGCTGCGCGCCGGACCTTGCACGCTCTGCACGGGGAGCTGTCCTCCCGCGCAAAGACGGTGACGCTGCCGACCAGGTCTTGCCTGTAGGAGAGGTCAAAGTGGTAGGACGTGCCGAGCGCGTGTTCAGAGAGCCGGACGAGCACCTTGAAGACGCGAAAGTTCTTGATCGGCACATAGTCGGCAGGGAGTTCGAAATCGTCGATGCTTGGCACGCTGACATGTGTCCAGGAAAGCGCACGGATGGACCGCACGGCCTTTTGTGGGTCGACGCTGTAATATTTAGCGATCCTCGCTCGTGCTTCCCGACGCTCTTTGAGGTCAGACGGAGCCTTGTCAACCTTGATGCCCAAGAATTCTTTGTACGAATAGTCTGACGATGAGACAGGTCAGCCAGACATGACGAGCCCTAGAGAGGAGGACGCTACATTTCGAGAACGCATCCGGAGTGAAGAAGCGGGTTTCTTTGGCCGTCCAATAGGTCCCATCGGGGTGCCTGAACGGAACGAGGACTCCCCAATCCCCGTCTTCTGCGATCACCTGTGAATACGCCGCGGAGTACGTTCCCTTGTACTGTGGTCGTGTCGGATTCCCAATCAGCAAGCTCGATCGAGCCAGAAGGATGCACTCACCAACGTCCATTTTTGTTCTGCGCCGTCGATGGTGAAGCCATCGCCCATCCAGTATTCTGGGTAGCACCAATCCCACAATGCAACTGTGTGGTATCGTCAAATTAGCTCATATGACGCTGGTAGTCACAGTCGTACTAAGCCTATCGATGTTGCAATGATGGACTGCGTGGAATTCAGCTTCAGGGACGAAAAATTTATAACATCTACTCGCAGTAGAAGATGGGATCGAATCCCGCCTGTTATTCTGCATTGATCAAGAAAGCAGGTATAACTAAGGGTTGCACTTACGTAGTCCGTGAAGCCCTTGTAAGCGAGGGTACGAGTTAGTGACCAGGTGATGATTCAAAGGGCACAGCGCCAACCATATGACCATTGCCGCCCTGTATCCGGGGCTAATCAGGTTTTGTGCTCTGTGGACCAAATTGACCATACAATGTTTCCATGCATGCAGTTATGCACGCCCTCCAGAGAACCAGTGTTGTTGTGGTCACCATCTTCCCGAGACTGATTCAGTGTGTTCGAAAACTCGTCGTAGCTGTGCCCATGGGTTAATGTGACTGAAGCATACTCTGCGAAAACAGAAAAAGTTACATTGCCGCCGGATTTGCACCATCTGGGAACGTGAATAGCATCCCGACATTCGTCCTAACGCTGTTCGCCTTTTGTTTGAGAGTCCTGACGCCACCATCAATTCAATGAGCAACAATGAAACGGATCGCACGGACGATTGAAGCGCCTCAGTATCACTTCCAGCTGGGTCGGGCGTAGAGTCGGCATACCGATACGTCTTCTGCCATTTTGCAAAGTATGCAGCGTCTGGATCCTGAGGAAATGCCGTTGGAGGTAACGACAGCAATTGCAAGTGGTACTCACCCTTGTGTTATCCTCGAAATCGTGGGGAATATATGGGAACGTGAAGGACGCAAGGGGGTTTGATACCCGCATGTTATTCTTTTCCAAGCCCATGACGGTCAGTTGATCTGAAATAAATAACGAGGGAAGCCCTTCTGCGTCTACCCTCGGATCGGCCCAGTCCCAGTATCTTCATTAAATCAGGAAGAACGACATGAACCGTAATCACGTCAACGCACGGAAACCGAAGCTGCTTGGCTGCTTCGACCCAGCGCCCGATTTCTTTGGGATGTGAATTTTCGATTTGCTGAGCAATGTTCTCCGCATATTCTCCAATCGCTTGCTGTCAAAATTAATGCCATGCAAGTCAGAGAAAGGGATCGGCTCACTTCGATCAGCATGATATAAGGGCGGTGCCAAGAGGGAAATGTAATCGCCGCATGGCTGGAAAGTCGCGACAGATGAGAGGTGCGCTGATAGACAATGCAACACGACGTACTGGCAGTAGCCTGTCAAAAAAAAGGAGTTCATTCGGTGCTTTCGAAAGCGAAACGCATGCGCTCACCTCCAAACCTAGAAGGGGAGGGAAACATGTCTTTCTTGTCGTGGTAACTAAAATCGACCTGCGCCTCTTCTTGGGACCGTCGATCGCCGGGCCACTCGCGGTACGGTTTGCCGTGGATGGCGCCTATTTCCATGAAGGAGATGGCGGGATGCAGTGGTGGCTGGACGACACCAGGGAGTGAGATCGGCGTGTCTTTGATGTACGCCCAAGCGAGGATAAAAAGAGTCCACTGATACGGGTGATCTACCTCCAACTCTTGGACGGGGAGGCGATCAAAGACGCTTTTCGTGGTACTCCGACCAGTGATGGGGTAGTAGTTTCGGAAATAAGGAGACACTACCATGATCAGTCAAGGCAGACGACACTGAGGCGGTAGCCCAGCGATCATAGAGCGGTATCGACGTCCTTTTATACGCTTCTCAAACGGTTCCTCGGATGGGATCAGGGAGTAATTGGTGAAACCTGCAAAGGAACTCTTCTGTAAAGGTGCCATGACGTGCATGTGAGCGAAGGGATGTCGGTTTACTTACCAGTCAGGCGCTACGTGTCGTTCAAACAGACCTTGCGATACAGAATGGGCATAATTGCCTCTGCCCAGCGATGCGGAGATTAAGTCTTCTGCGTTATTGGATAGTGTTGCCAGATGTGATGCGACACGGACCGCGATCCCCCCACATCGAACATCCTCCATGACGCTGGGCCGTGTCGCTTTCAAGACCATATGACACCCACGCACCGCCATACGTTACGTGTGCGACAATTTGGGTTGGACCTGCGCTGTACATTTCTTTCGTCACCATGCTGAGGATCGCGACCCAAGCTAGCCATCGACGTAGCTGGCACCCGGCACAACGGAGCCTCACCTTCTCTGACGGAAGCAATATCGGTGTTGACTGCTACATATTTGCTCTTTCTTGCCTTTTGAGGAACGAATTATGTAGTTTAGTTCGTTGCCAGAAAAGTGGCACAGAGATAGAGATGCACGGGTGACTAGATGAACCAACACCTTCTGTGGGGTCTGATGAGCTTTGGAACGTGTGGTACACGTTCGGTTGCCGGAATGCTACACGGTGCAATCAACTAGCTGCAAGCTGCGTTTCGACTCGAGGCTCTCGGCCCTTCGCGTGGCGACACGCTGAAAGCGATCATCGCGCATCTCGACGCACGAAAGAGTGGAATGGACATACTACCCAAACAGTGCGCGGAGGCTCGAGATCACCTCCCTGCCAGACGCTCCCCATCGTGATGCGCCCCTCAGCGGGCCATCGCCTCCCCACTCAGGTACCGTCCGACGCCACAACGCACACGAAGATGCATCGCGCCCGGGTCCTCGCTTCCGGCATCATTGTAGATGCCTCGCTCGTCCGCTCCTCTGTCCGGGATGCGTGGCCCCGTGACGCAATCTCCGAGGGTGACGCGGGGATGACGATTGGCCGCGAGCACCAGTGTCGCCATACGATCCCCCCCGGTCCTTCGTCACGCCACGCGCGCGTCGTTCGATGGCCTTCTTCGAACGTGCGCTCTGGTTTGGTACCCCGAGGCTTCGGAGTGAGACGATCGTTGTCCCGTCGTTCGCGTTCTGCAGTGGACGCGAGGGTCCCGCTTGGAACACTACCGACGAGACGCTGAAAACCCCGAAGCCTATGCATCGCAATGTCATACCACCGCAAGCACGAATAGCCATGCGCGTCTACCGCATAGCCTGTTCAGAGAGAGATGAAACGATACATGTACGGGCAAACGCAAACACGGTCACAGACACCACCCCACTGCACGCCCCAGGTCCCGGACACACCGCTTCTCGCACAACCCCAGCGCCGTCGTCAGACACTCGCGTTCCTTGTCCATTTGTCCCCGCAGCCCGTATGCCTTGGCGAGAAAGTACCACACCTCAGGCACATCCCAGCCTGGCCCGCGCGCCATGTAGCCCAACAAGCCCGCGCTCAGATCAACCTTGTCCGGATCCGGCTCCGTGCGCGGCTCCGACGACCGAGCAGACGACCGAGGGGTGAGGTAGATCCGGCACAGATGTACCGTCGCGGGGACGTCGTCCGGGGACATGAAGAGCGCCTTTTGGAACGCCTCGATCGCTTGTCGGTCGTGGTTCAGCGCGTGGTGGTACAGCCCGAACTGCGTCGGGTGAGGTTCACGACGGACGCTCGACAGGACGGAGTTCGCACCTGGACCCAGACCGAGGGATTCTCTTGGTTTTTGACCTCAGCTTCTTGGATGGCACCCTTTGCTTGGTCGATCTTGCCCAGCCGGCGAAACGTCGCCGCAGAGGACGCCCACAGCTCGCTCAGTAACTTGTCCTCCCTGGATGCCCGAGGGATCGGCTTGGTATCTTCTGTAGGCTGGGAAGTTGGCGGAGGTGGAACAGGGCAGTCGTCAACGGGGCGCTCCGAACCCTCGGTACTATTGTTGCGTTTCAGCGAGCGAAGGGGCCTACGGGAATGTATGGATGACGCCTGGTAATGGTGATTCTGTAGGGCGGCATGGAAGTCCTCTAAAGCGTCCATTGAAACCCTGCGTGCCAGAGCTGCTCGGATGAAAACATACCGGGGACTGAGCTCGTCCGCCTCAAGCTGCCACCCCTGGCGACACCGTGTCCGATCTTTCTCGATATCGTGCTGATCTTGGCTTGCCCTTTGTGCACGCGGTTTTTGAGCATCTGTTGCACCTTCTTTCCCGCAGAGGCGTCGCGATCCGTGGAAAAGGGGCGTTTGGGGTGCTGAACAAACAGAAACTTGCGCTCGGGGTCTGCTGGCGTCGCAGGCGTGACCGTGATGGGCGGGGGTGGCGTTCGGTGGGTCGATTGGTCTAGTGGAGACTCCATCGAAACGGAAATGTTGGTCTTGACCTCGAGCGTGGTCTCCTGTACCTCGGACACGATGGCGACAGGGCTGGGTTGGGTAACTACCGAATGCGATCCGGATTCGACCGACGACCTCACTGAAATAGCATCGGTTATGTCAACAGAACTGTCGTTGGACGGTTCACGTACACTGGGTCTCGGAAACGGTTCCTTTCCGCTCTGCGATCCATCCAAAGACATCTACCCACTTGGTCTCCGCTCCTTCTGGGCCTTCGACGTGCTCTGTCAACGCCATCTGTGTTAGTCGCAGTTGCAACGCGTACTCGAACGCATCCAGCGGTGTCGGATTAGGGTGGTCAGGAAGGATGTGCAACAGGGTAGACGATGGTGGGATCGTCGTCGCATCACGGTCCAGGATCATCTCGTGCACAGGTGCTCCGTTCGCAACATCACTCTGTCCGTGATGCGGGTCGACGGTGCCCTTCCCCGTCCCAAGGTCGCTCGTGGACGCGTTCTTCTCGCCGGTCCCGAGGGCAGTTTCCGAACCGTTTTGGGACTCGTCTGAC
This sequence comes from Tylopilus vinaceipallidus, assembly GCA_038089215.1. Lineage (NCBI taxonomy): Eukaryota > Fungi > Basidiomycota > Agaricomycetes > Boletales > Boletaceae > Tylopilus > Tylopilus vinaceipallidus. The sequence continues at coordinate 8,079 of JBBPKK010000570.1, forward strand.
GGCTCATTGATAGCGGCACCAATCTCCAGCACCTCTCGCGCCTTCACCCATTCTGCCTGTGCGGTGAGCAACAGACCAAGGAGATGCCAGTGGCGAATCTCGTTCGGGGCACCTTCAACGGCTGTACGTGCAGATGTGATGGCGTCTTCAAGGTTCTGCGAAGGGCCAGGCAGTGCGAGCGCGAGCGCGCGCTGGTGGTGTGCACTCGGTGTCGGAAATGCCTCCACGGAGCGAGTATAATGCTCCAACGCACTGCACAACCTTGTGGAGCGTGTATGCGCGTCTCTTTCTGCACAGTTACGGAGTTTAGATTCGGATCCGTGTTTAGACACGAGACACTCGCCTATCATGGCAGTGACGGTGTTCCAGATGCCTTCGGCGAGTGCGACGCGTGCGACAAGTCGGCTCCCGGCGCCATCTAGTCGCGTCTTCGCTTTTTCCAAAAACTCTCCAGCCTCTTTGGCTTCTTCAACGCCGCCCGAGCCTAGTCGGGATAGCGCGAGGTAGCAGAACATTCTCGCACCCTCGACAAGCGTTTCTACCCAGTGGCGGTCCGTGTCGCTGTCGCCGTCGACACCGGCTGCGCGTGTCTTGCTCACGACCTCGACATACAGGCGCAAGGTACGCTTCGCAAGCTCTGTGTCCCCCGTGATGTAGAGCAGTCGGGACATGTGGCGGAAGATGCGGTACGAGTTGAAGGTGAGTCGCGTAGCCCACCAGAGGACCTACTTGATCGCCTCAGAAGAGACGCGGGCAAGACGGAGGGCGAACTCACATCGATGACCCACTGCGCTCGGTCTGCAACCGCCCCGCTGGCTTCCCATACGGCGACGGCCAGATCGACGAGGTCTTCGACCTTGACGTTCCGCTCCCCGGCCTTGGGGAAGCAGGTGGATTTGTCCAGTATCGTGCGGTATTCGGTGATGATCGAGCGGGCGGTGTTGAACCACTGGGGCGGTCTTTCAAGATGTAGGGAGGGCGAGGGGGTGACAGGCGGAGAGGGTGCACGGAAGCGGATGACGAGCGCACGGAGGTGGAGGACGGCGATGATGGACCGATGGGAGGCGCGAAAGGTGGACGGCCAGTGTGTGCTGCAGGTCTCGTAGTGATTGAAAAAAGTCCAGAGGAGGCCTTCTTGGTCATCGAGATAGTGGGTGCGGGCAAGCAGAGTGAGAGCACGGAACGCGAGACGTTCAACCCAGCGCCACAGTTCGCGGTACTGAAAAAAGGACGTTTGCGGGGAGAGGGTGTGCGGTATTTCATATTCGATCACGCTGAGCAGAGGAATGGCGGTTGCGTAGGCGTGAATGGCGAGATCGCAGTTGTGCGGTTGGAGCTTCTCGTGGCACATGCCTGGGTGGACATGACATTGACAGCACAGAAGAGAAGGAGGATCTGACCTTGTAGACATATGCTCCGGATGGACTCGGCCAACGCCCAGGCTCTGCCATCGACGATGTTCGTTGTGGAGGGAGGCGATTCGGCGGAGAGAAAGCTGCCGGTCCACGAGGTGGAGGTGTCGAACGTGCCACTGGGGGGGTGGAGGGTAGAGCTATCGGATCTGATAGTGGAGGGGAGGGGGATGTGGCTCTGTGCATCCGCGATGGCGGGCACGCTGGCAAGGTAGTGGAGGCACTGGGACGGGTCCCCCAGCGCGTACGCGTAGTAGGCGAGGGCGAAGAGCAGCGTCTGCGGGGATGAGTGCGTGTGCGCGGAGAGCGGCGGGCGACGTACGTCCGAGCGGGTCGTCTGGAGCTGCTTGAGGGTGTCGTAGCCCGAGGTGGCCTCCTGGACGCGCTCGGGGAGGAGCATGCACTCGGCGGCGAGGCGGAGGTGGCCGTCTGGCTCTGGCCCGAGCTGGTCCTCGTCGCGGGCATTGGCAGAGAGCCAGATGGCGAGCGCCTGTGTCTGTGACGCGATCTCTGCGATGTCGTGGAAGCCGGCGCAGTGCTTGTTGAACTTGCGGAGGAGTTCTGACCAGGACAAGGGCGCGCCGGTGGGGGTCTTTGCGGGTGCCGGGGACGCCCAGACGCCCGCGGTGAGGGCAGCCCGGAGCTGGGTCCAGTAGTAGCGATCCTTCATCGCCGCTCGAGCAAGACCACGAGACGACCCCCCTCGCCACGCGACCCCCCGCTGCGCTTGCTCACCGTCGTCCACGATGGCCACGCCCGTGCTCACCCCGGACTACACAGACGACGGCGAGGGCGAGGGCGAGGGCTCCTCCTCCCCCGCCTCCGAAACGGCACCCCAGACACGTCGTCTGACCGCCTTTTACCCGAACATGAACGCGGCGAACAAGCCCGTCAAGCCCTTCAGCCGCAGCGCCGCAAAGCGCCAGAGCGTCATGACCCTCGGCAGCATCGAGCACCTCCAGCACTACTTCACCAAGACCGGCATCGCCGCAAAGTCAAAGTGCGTGTCTTGCCCCGCCGTCGCGTCCCCGCTCACCCCCCGACAGCCCCTCCAAGAAGCTCAACAGCCACCTTGTGCCCGCGATTGGCGGTCTGGACAGCATCAGGACCTCCAAGCCGTCCCTGGGCAGCATCATCGACTTTGAGCTCCCGCCCTCGCCTGCCGTCCCCGAGACCCGCCAGCCCGCATTTCCTCCCTACGTCAAGACATACCAAACAGACCCAGAAGCGTTCCTTCCCGGCGTCGTCGAGGACCTCAGCGCCGTCACCCGCGCATGGGGCATACCCGCCACCGCTGACCTAGCCCTCTCCACCCGCCCTCTCGACGTCCTCGAGATCCTCAAGACCACCACCCACACCATCCGCTCCGTCCGCAACTACGTCATCGCGCTTCCGGACGAGTCCGCAGGCACCCTCCGCTTCCAGTACAGGAACAAGGTCGCCGCGAGCGCGCCGGTTCCGAAGCGCAACCTGCCTCAGCCCCGGTCCCATCTCGACCCCTTGTCTTTGATTCGCAAGTCCGCGCTCGACGTGCTCGCTGCCCTCCGCGACCTCGAGGAGCGTTCCAGGGTGCCCCTCTCTGACGAGGCGTACGATGCTCAGAGCGATCGCGGATCCTCCCAGGACCAGCATCCACACTCGCGCGGCACGTCCCCCGCGGCCACCTCTGACGACGAGTCCGACATCCCGCACCTCGACCCCGACATGTCCATTTCGTTTGTGCGCGTGCAAGGGCGCGACGAATCCGTGCCGGTCTGGGAAGACGACGCACACAATCTCAGTGAGGAGGAACGCAACAAGCGAGAGCACTGGGATGACCGCCTGGTGCTTGGCGGCGGCTGGCTGTACAGACAAGACATCCGGCTAGCAAACCTGGGAAAGGAGCAGGACGTAGTTCGACGATACGTGGACCTCGTCGATGACGTGTTGTTCGGCGGAACCAAGGACGGGAAACGCGGTTGGGAGAGGGAGGGCGAGAAGAGTGCAAAGCGGTCGAGGGAAGGCCGAGGGCAGAACAGGAGAGTGAGCACTGGCGACGTCATCACCTACCGATTCCCCCCGGATGGACCACGCTCGGGACGGCGCGTCGTGTCTTCGTCCGGCATCCTCGACTCGGTGCGCAACATGACACTGTCGGAGGAACCGGAAAACATGGGAGCGCTCTCGGAAGCAGAGAGTGTAGATGAAGACGATCTCCCCGATTGGGCTAAGCGCTCATTGTTTGAAGAGGACCCCATCGGTGCGTGGACGGATCCAGGACTACATCACCCAAATTGACACTCGCGTGCTCAGGCCGCGCATATGCCCTCTTGATCACCCTCCTCCCAGAGGATCTGCGGTTCCTCGTCCCACCCTCGCCTGACAAGTCCGCTTTTCTGAACGCACTCACATCGGGCCAATGTCTTTGTGTCGCCTACAACACCGGCGTGCGGCGGTCCCGCAAACCATGGGGTTTCATCAGCGTGGACTCGATTCACGATATTGCCACCCTCGAGCAATCCGCGCACGGCCCGGACGGCGAAGAAGGGACCAAAATAGGATGGACGTTCCGGCGGATCGACAACCTTCGCCTCTGGGCCGGGTACGTAACCTTGCGCCTTGCCGATCGACACGCGTGCTGACCCGTTCCGGCACAGCGCCCTCAAGCTACGTTACCTCCTCCCGCTCGTCGTCCCGTCCACGCCGAACCGGCCAGACCACATCCCGCACGCCACGTCCCCGGCACGGCCACAGTCGCGCGGCGCTTCACCCGCGCGGTCGTCCTCGGGCCACGCGGTGGCGTTTGGCGCGCTCACGGATGCGCCTTCGCCATCGCGCGCCAAGGTCCGCTCCGCCACGGCCGAACCGCCTCTCATCTTCGACCCGCGTCTCGTCGCGCGCAGGGACGACGGGTGGGAGGCGATGCTCGAAACCCTCGTCTTGCGCTGGGCCCACGCGGTCGTCGAAGAGACGCGGGGCGACCATCAGCGGTGAGCGCGGGTGGCGGTGTGATACCTCGCGTGTGCATATCCTTCTTTTTGGGTCCTGGAGCGTTGTATGTTACTCTACCCTACGTGCTATTCCGCGCTGCGTGCGTCCATGCTTGTCCCCCTTCATTTCGTCGTGTCTCCTGCAAGTCGTATGTCCTGGTTCATGTTCCGGATATTCTCCTTTGGAAACCTTGTTCCGTCTGATACCGTAGATCACGTATTTTATATATATACCGTACATGATGAAAGTTCTCGTAAACAGTGCACCTGGGCTGGTCGATGTCACCCAAAGAATCGCAGGAGCTGTCGTTCTTTTATCACCAAGTCGTCAGCACCGTTTGAACCCAACTGCAACCCATGCAGGTCCGAGCTACCTGTTATCCTTCCACAAAGCACCTGGAACTCTGTTCGATTAGATACTAACAACCTTGAGTAGGCTCAAACATCCGTTGCACCACCGATCCCCTCAACCAAGGGGGACAGTCTCAGTCCAAGCTTTGCTCAGTCTCGTCGTCGGAGATGGCTGCGGGGGGGACGTCCCACGCGGGTGTGGATGCCGGTCCGGAAACCGCACGCCTCGAGAGCGCGGCGGCGGGCAGCGAGCAGCACGTCAATACTCGGGTGCGGACTGGCGGGTCCATGGCAAGGTGTCGAGGAGGGACCGCGACCGGGGCAGGGTGTGCTTGGGAACGGGTGTTCCTGTACTCACTGGGCGCGGAGGGTCGCCCGCGGACCCGTCCTGCAGCCCGACGACGTCGTTGCGGCGGGGTGGTTGGTATGGGTGGTGGTCTTGAGGATATCCAGGACGTCGACGGGGCGGGCAGAAGGAGGGCGCTGGTTCGACGGCATCGGTAAAAGAAGAGGAACGAGTGTCTGTGGACGGAAATATTGCCGAGGGTATGACAGTAAGCATGGTCGGGTCACATACTTTGGATCAATACATGTGGCACCAGTGACAGGCCTACATAAGCCGATGTCTAGACTGGCATATTGTTCGGGCTCAAATCTACTCGGGTACAGAAACTACTCAGTTTGGAGAAGTTGATCGTAGGACACCTGTCACTCACTGCCGCACTGCACATTTCTTGGCATCCCAGCGGGAAGATCGAGCTATCCGCAGTGGTGGAACACCACGGACGTCTCGAACAGGAAGGACTCGGAAACCACACGAGAAAGAAGGCGTAGCGTATGGACTCAGGAGCACCACCTGGTCATCGAGCCACAAGAAAACTGGATTGGGATCACGGAGATGAATTGGAAGCGAAAGAAGCCAGTCGCTGCTCTACACCCAGCTGAAGGTGTGCGTGCAAGCACGAACGTCGTGAACACCACCACTGACCACGGTTTACGTTGAAATGCATGGTAAATTGAGTCGAGGGTTGCCTCGCGGCACCCTTGCATATTCGATGACTACGACATGATGTCGAAGGTGGAGCTGAATTTGGTCCTCGTTCTATCAATTTGTGCGCTCTCGAGTGGGTATCCCCGTTTAGTTGTTCTTTTCATAGATGGCATCAGATAACATATCACTGAATGCGAGGTGGTACCCACAGTTCCCGAGCATCGACCATAACCCGATTGTCCCTCGTAGGACAGGTGATCTTTCCCGTTTCTGGACGCCTTCAGGTGGAAACGTGGAAATGTGCCAATGGGATGGGCCTTAACATTAAACTTGAGGAAGCTCATAGGGTTTATATGTCGATGCAAATACGCCCATGGAAACGTAATCGCACACCTGCAACTATAACATGAAGTCGAAGGTTGGATAAACATGGTCGCGGTCTATTGATTACTGTGACTGAACTGGGGCGTAATATGAAGGTGGAAGTGTGATTGTAAGATGACGCACGGAACGCCATTCCGGATCACGCATATCTGCTATTCAGTACTCGATATAGTCCCTGCTGGCCCCCGTTAGGTAGGGGGGAAAAGTTGTTCAAACACTTCTGAGTCGAGAGAGTGAACCTAACTAACAGCATTATGTAAGATTACGACACCCGCTCGAACGTTAGGTGGAGCGAAACCTCGAGGCAAATGAACATGGCAAGTTCGAGTGAACTCGTGCTCATACAAACCTATTCTTGGTCAAGTGTTCGAGGTTCGTGCAAGAAGAGAAGCTGACAGCAAACACGAGCCCATCCAACTCAGCTCCGGCTCCCGCTGAGTAACTTCGAACACGGTCATCTGACTCACTTGTCATCGAGAATTGGCTTCCAACACCGTGCATCACTAGATCTCGAATATTCAGTGG
>JBBPKK010000571.1:0-20408 GCA_038089215.1 Tylopilus vinaceipallidus
TATATGCTTATACTACCCACTAGGAGTGGGATCAAGGAAGATCATACAGCAAAATACTTTGATCACAACAATGTTGAAGCAACTAAAATTCGAGACAAGTTGGCGGAAGATAGTTTGGAGATGCTCATACAGTGGCTGAAAAAGGGTGGTAATGTAGGTATACATGGTGAGATATTTCTCCCAGTCGTTTTGAATGCAAGCCTGAGTATCGCGCAGATGCTACCAACAGTACCAGAAATCGCCGGTTAGTATCACGTTATTACTGCCCTTCGTTTAACCTAACGACTTTATAGAGCCAAAATTGAAGCCCGGGTTGCAAAGGAAAGGGGCATCCATGTCATATTCATTGAATCCGTCTGCAACAATCCTGCTGTGATAGCGGCCAATGTGGCTCTCAAAGTTTCCTCGGGCGATCCGGATTACAAGGATCTCCCAAAAGAGGTTGCTGAACGAGACTTTATCAAGCGTATCAAGGAGTACGAAGCGGTTTATGAAACTATCACGGAGCCCGGTCTCTCGTACCTTCGAATAACTGATGTCGGAAATGAAGTCACTCTCTCCCGTATTAATGGGTATTTGCAAAGTCGCATTGCTTTCTATCTCATGAATCTGCACGTGAAACCACGAAGTATCTTCTTTTCCAGAGTAAGGTTTTCTTCTGGTTTTCACAGAGCAAGCTGAGAACCAAATGTAGCACGGGGAAAGCCAGTTCAATCTCGAGGGGAAGATTGGTGGAGATTCTTCACTGTCAGAACGTGGCCTTCAATATGCCAGAGCACTCCCCGAACTGGTTCGTAAACATATCGGAGATGCAGCATTGACTGTAGGCCCATTTTTCTTTCACCAATGAATTCATGTGTTCATCTCTTGAATATTTTGCTAGGTCTGGACGTCTACTCTTCAACGTACAATTCAGACTGCTCAGTATCTCCCTTATTCCAAATTGACGTGGAAATCCTTGGATGAGTTAGATGCCGGGGTATGTGATGGAATGACGTATGCAGAGATCGAAGTCAGTGAGACTGGTTCTCCTGTCAGGACGTTACTCATTCCCAGTTAGCAAGCATACCCGGATGACTTTGCAAACCGTGATGACGACAAGTTTAACTACCGCTACAGAGGTGGAGAGTCTTACCGCGACGTAGTTGTGCGATTAGAGCCCGTTATTATGGAACTTGAACGCCAAGAGAATATCCTCATTTTTGGCCATCAGGCCATCTTGCGATGCTTGTAAGTCTTCGTGATCATCCTGTTCTTTTCCTTCAAGTTGGCGTGGCATAGATACGCGTATTTTCACGACAGGCCACAAGCGGACCTTCCTTACATTAAGATTCCCTTACATACGGTCATCAAGCTGACCCCGAAAGCGTACGGTTGTGACGAGGAAAGGCTAGTATTCATGCTCACTTGCTATTCCGCGGCTGACGGTTATCTTTTAGGTATACATTACCCATAGGAGCTGTAGATACTCACCGACCCAAGCCTGGCGGTACTCACGCGGAAGTTCCTGTGGTATCTTCTGCACGGGAGTACTACGGAAAACATGCGTAGTGCCATAAAACGACTTATTACCACTTTTCCCTAAGCTTTGAAGTTCCTTGTACGCTTATCCCCACTTAATTTAAATTCAATCTAGACTCGGTCTATGACGAGGTTATGTTTCACGGTGGGCTTCGGGAAGCCTGACCACGGATTTTTGATGATCGATTACAAGCTCAGAGGATTTAAGCTGTTTCGTACATATAAATGCATCTTCTGCATCCTTATGCTAATTACATTGTGTGTGCGCACAACATAATACATCAGACGACCCCCTGTCAATCTCGATCCACCCAAAAAAAAAAATACAAGACTGGGGATCTGTCATTCAATCGGTCCGGCCGGCCCGAGCATGGTGCGCTATTTTGCATCCTTACGCACAAACACCCGCAAGTCTATGACTACAATCTTCTGGCCGCGTGATGTCTTTTATAGCGGCTACTTCTATGGTTGGATTAGGACTCATACTGCGTGTGTGGCCGGCATCCTCAATACGAACTCGGTGAGTTGTCCCGTTCAAATATACCATCCTACTCATGCCGGCCAGCGGGTCGACGCGGAAGCGACTCTAGCGAAGACCGTCCATTTAAACGAGCTTAGCATTCTTCTGACTTCGTGTGGGACACCCACCGTCCTCGGGTATGCCACATTCACGTCGTCCCGTCAGTGGAAGGTTCCGAACTTAAAGGATCATGATATGTCTTTGTACGCTCGGTTCCATATATTGCATTCGCGACGATTGACAAACTCGTTAGAATTAGCCCGTTTCATTTCATACGCTACCATCGCCATGCTAAAAGCTCGCTTAGGTTTTACTCAGCTGAGGTTGACGCATCGAGTTTTCCTCTCGTCCTTGATAAGGTCCAGATACCGGCAGAAGTGTCGCTTGCCCATGACTTCACACGAGGCACAGGTATCAAACGCAACGTTCCAGAATATCAAGCAATAGTTGATATGGTGAGTGACGTGCACCTTCTCATGCGGTGGTCTGAACACCGAACAAACAGTGGAACGCAGCCAAACTACTCGAGGAAGCGGTGAAGGGCCGTCGAGCGCAGCCTTTTAAACGTAGCTCGAGTACAAATGCAAGCAACAAGGCTAAGCAAGTACGCCGTCACATGGCTCTGTTGTCGTCCCCCGACGTTTCTTGGGATTGTGGGCTTTGGTCAGGGTTGAGAAATCTAAGTTTTTTGGGTTCGTAACCTTCTTGTCAGCAGGGGAACGTGGCATTCAAGTATATACAGTGCGACAAATAGAAGGCCGAGCGATGATGTTGTGTCAGCTGGCTCAACGGCGAAATCGGCGGTCGGACGAGCACGTGGCACTCGCGGGGCGTGCATACAACAGGTATCTCAATCGCATGTTAGCGTATTTCCCCCCGTGTGATCCCTTGAAGGCATTACAACAGCATCTGGGTTATCCTGAACGATTTGATCATCGGTCTAGCGTTTCGCCAGTTCCTTTGTCAAAATCGCGATACATTGAACGCCATGGTGGCTGATGGGTTAGAGGTACTGGGTTCAACTTTAATGGATATTTCTCCCCTGAATATTGATTCGCTTCGTCAGCGCACTCTCGCTGTTCGCGTTCAACGAGTGCTGCTATGGCTCGATAGCTGGCCTGTAGGCTTGAAACTCAATACGGAGCTGAGCCGATTTTATTCGCGTGGATTCATAGGCATCATAATAGGATGGACGGGTGAGTGGTTACTCTACTCTTTGGTCACGTTTGGCTTCCTTCAGCATCATAGAACTTCTCCACCGCAGCCTTTCGCTGTTACCTGCCATCAGTTTCATTGCAGAGACTACGAGTCTTCTTGGCATGACTATGACCCTAGCATTGACCCTAGATCTTGTCAGCATTCTTACCGCTCACTTGCATATTTGTTACTTTATCTCCTCGACAATCTATCGGCAAGTACTCTTACTCATCGGTTCATTGTGGAATCTGTTTAGAGGTGCGATCCTTGCCTCGAACATAGTACCGCAACAGCTCATTCAGGATGGGCTTACTTGATAGGAAAACGATATAACATTCTCCGAAATCGAACCGACCCTTGGGACTACGACGTCGACCAATTATTACTCGGAACAATCGTGTTCACGCTTGCCGCTCACCTCTTTCCGACGATTCTAGTGTATTACACGCTTTTCGCACTGGTACGTGCTCATCCTACGTCAGTACCACTTTCCATATCTCAGTATTCTGGCTCAGATGCGGTTTGGAATCATTGTCTTGTATGCTAGTTGCGAGACGTTAATAGCGCTTATGAACTACTTTCCGTTATTTGCCCTCATGTTGAGGTGTAAAGACCCTCAGAGGCTGCCTGGTAGGTGGTCTTTGTGACAACTTATCTTCTACTGCATTCTAACGATCGAGAAACGAGGGGACACATACTTGCTGGTAAATCACACTGCTCTCGGTTGTTCAGTTACGGTCAAGGTATGATCTGCTCTCGGTTCGATGGGCATCTTACAGACCTCTGCAGAGTCACCCACTTCCATATGCAATTGTATTCACTCAGTACGGTAGGTTTATTGCATTTGTTACCAGTATTGAACCGACAAGTGCGGCAGTGGACCTTTGGCGGCGACTCGCGCGACATTACCACCCGATTCGTCTTGGAAAGAGACTTCTACAAGGGCAAATGCTGGACACGTTCCCCGAAGCATCTCTAAATCCGCCGTCGGATTGCTGACGATGCTGGCCAAGGTGTGCCAAGCGCATGTTCCGCGTATCTGCCGTTTCCGTTTCCGGGAGTGAATTCAGGAAGGATCTTCATCTACATCCACCGGGATGCATATCTTGCGTTTGCCTTCACTTCGAAGAACTTGCGCCTTTGTATTTCTGCCACGCGCCGGTTGATATCCAAAACTTCCTGCGTATCTGGGAAGCCAATACTCCATTAACTAGGCGACCAAAGGCTAGTGATGCCGGTGTCGTGAAATCAGTTGTTTATGTTTCTGTACCTTGTCGATATCGTCGTCGTGGTTTGATGCATGAAGGCTGCAAAGTGTTTTAAGGCCGTGTTTGGTAGCACTCTGTGCCCCATCAGATAGCCAAGGGACCCGAGCGAGTGCAAGGTGCTATTCATTCACTGCCGGTGATTACTTAATAATGTGAGTGCGGGCGCAACCACATTGTCGGCCCCGTCCTTGCGCCTGCGCCCGAAGTTCCCATCCTTGGTGTGCGAGGTATGTTGTAAGAATGTGTACCAGTTACCTCCAAACATCGCTTACCTCTTTCCAACAATTCTAGTTTTTACATACTTTTCGCACTGGCAAAGCTGTCATGTGTGCGTATCACTGAGTGACTTGTTTTATATGCCAGCTGGAAGACATTATTACTGTTTGCGAACTACTTGCTTCGTGACAACCTTTTTCGTACTGCTATTAGGAATCGAGACACATACCTACGGGTAAATCATGCTGCTCTCGGTTGTTCAGTCGCAGTCCCCGATGGCACCTCTTTGATCTCTGCAGAATTATCTGCTTCCATATGCAATTGTCTTTAGGCGGTATGGTATGTTTATTGTATTCATCCCTAGCATAGAATCAACATATGCGACAGCGGGCTTTTCGCACCAACTTGCACGACACTACCCGAGTCGTTCTAGGCAGAGATTTCTACGAAGGCAACCCTAAGCGCATTCCCCGTACATCCGTCGTCGGGCCACTGACGACGTTGGTCAGGGGATCTTTGGAGCATGTTCTACGTATCTGCCATTGTTGCTCCTTAATATGATATCAGAAAAGATCATCATTGATATCCACTGGGGCGCATACTTTGCCTCGGTTTCCACCACCGCAAGTTTGCGCCGATGCATCTCTGCCGCACGCCGATTGATATCTAAAACCTCTTGCGTGTCCGGGAATCCGATATCCCAATAGCCCGGTGGGGTCTTTGGTCGATGCCAGTGATGCCGGTGTCGAGAAATTAGTTGTTGATGCCTCTCCATCTCATTGATATTTTCCTTGTCCGACGCGTGAAGGCTGCAATGTGTTTTCTGTTTTGTTGGTGTCCGCCAGAGTGGTTGTCGCGAAGCCGGTAACGGTCCAACGGCTTCATAGTACTGGCAAGCAGAACCATTAGTCGGCAGAGGACATTTACCGGTCTCATTGCAACCCACCTCGCGACAGCATTCGCAATCGCTTGCAAGCATGCGCTTTCGTTCTTCTTGACCGCGAACGACAGCGTCGAACTGAAAATCCACACCATCATTTTTGTCTTTCCGAATAGAGAACCTGGAGTTGATGGTGTCCATCCCTGACCTGGTCAAAGGATGAAGTCAAGGTATGTTAACTAATTGCCAGTACGACACGCACGGTACCTGTGCATATCTCCCCCTGCCTTTGCGAGGCTCTGTCAATGGAACCGGCGGGGCGGGTTCTGCTTGACACGTCATATCTGCAGAGGAGTTTCAGCCCACAGCCGCTTCGCCTAGACGAACCCAGCCAACCAGTGTAGTTATCAAGTGACCTATTATTTCGATCGCCGGACCGTGCTGCCAAAAACGGATTTTTGTTGCCACTCGGAGACTGGGAAAGGGCTACCGTGCGTAAGGCTTCCCCATGATGCGACTTCCTGCGCTGCTTCCTAGGAGTGACGGTCACGGAAGTGGAACAGGCAAGCTCGACTTTGACATCACGAATAGACTCTTGTTGTCCTCCTTTTGCTTCGTCGTCGTCGTCCATTGCGTGCTCCACGTTCGGTCCAAACTCTTCAAATTGTTTTCGCTTGCCAAGCGCCGATGACTTCATGTACGCATCCGATTCGCCGCGTCTGAGAGACGACTTGACGTGCTCGTCCGTCCCGATGTCACCAAACAGCCACCGCTTGAAGTCGCGCCATTTCTTGTAGTCGGTCTTGTAGCGCTCTGCGGCACGGTTCTTGGCTTCGAGGAGCGTATCGTACCGCGCACGGAGGGAGTCAAGCTCTGCCTGGAGAGTGGCAATTTGAGCGCGTAAGCTCGCAGTGTCTTGCAGTGACCCCATAAAGTTTGCATGTGATCCGATCGTCAGCGTTCCAGCCACGCTAAATCATCTCCTGTCACGTGATCGCGTCTCATGTCTACTTCCTGCTCATGTCGGTGAATTCATGGACATGTCATTTGTTTTGCGGAGACGGGTCATCAAAGCAAGGAATACCAGACATCTTCCATGCCCAGGGGGGTCTTTGCTGTACAACAATAATTTGCCGCAGTTATCACACGTGTTTTTGGTATTCAGCCTATTTGCCTTAGTAACTCCTGGAGAACGCCACGACGCATGTGATGAGTCTGACAGAATGACGGCTGTATCCTCTGAGCTCGTCCGGGAGGGATCCGACTAGGATAAGCTGTCTGAGGTTCGTTGATCCGATGGTAGATGCATGACCTTTTGATTTTCATATGCCAGTGCGCGTGTATGTCTCACGGCCAATCGGACCCGCTTTTGTTGCCGGCATTCGCCCACAGTGCGGCCCATGTGAGTACCGGAATTGCTAGCTCCGTTTTTGATTTGCACCTCCTCTCACCTGTCCTCTCGCAGTGAACACTATGGCGACCATCGTTCCAATCCCTTTGCCAGAGAAGGTTGACTATGCGAACCAGGCCGTGCCTGTTCCCGGGACCAAACGGCCTGGTCAAACTGGTACGCAGTTCTCTTTGTGACTTGTCTTCAAGCAAGGTCGTTTATCCCGCCATACAGCGCACTACCGAAGTGGTGATGATTCCCTTACAAATACAATAGTAAATTTCTAACGAGGCCTTAGCCCTGTATGCGCCACTCGATGCCAACACGCCCGGAATACTCAGGACCTTGCCAGAGGTTTTTGACAACGGCTATCGCCATAATCCGGATGCCAGACTCTTTGGGCACAGACCCGTCGTTTCCACCCAACCATTGAAATTCGGACCGTACATATGGCAGACCTACAGGCAAGTGGATGCCAGGAGACGCAAAATTGGAAGTGCCTTGCATGAGCTCTTCAAATCGGGAGTCCTCAAGGCAGAGGAGATGGAAACCGTTGGCATTTGGTCGCCGAATAGACCAGGTGGGTAGCCAGTGAGTTCTCAAGAGCAATAGTATGCTGACGAGCATCAGAATGGCAAATCGTCGAGTTCGCTCTGCACGCCTACGGCAAGGTCGGCGTTGCTCTGTATGACACCCTGGGACTAGATTCCGTTGGTGAGGAAAATTTTTATTGATCTGAGCCTGTTTCATACGCTTACCTTTCTTAGACTTCATGTACGATGTTCCGAAAGTTTAACAGTCATGAACTAACCCTCGCTGTAGTATCAACCACTCTTCACTCTCCGTCTTATTCACGAGCCTCGACCATATACCGACGCTGCTCAAGATGTCTCCAAAAATTCCTGCTTTGCAGATGATTATTTCATTCGACCCCCTGGACAAACAAGTGCGCCATGCGCTTGTCTCATGGGGCGAGAGTGTTGGCGTGCAGATAAAGGAACTGAGCGAGAGTGAGCCTCTCGCGTGCGTTGGCCCTTCGATCACTTAGACTCGACCTTCAGTTGAACAGTTCGGTGCAGTACGTCTCATAGACCCACTCCTCGCGTCGACAGATCAAATTGCATCTTTGTGCTACACTTCTGTATGTTGTTCCTATTTCATGTGATTCGCTCTGACACCAAGTTGGCTTTACTAGGGGACTACAAACCGTCCCAAAGGTGATATATTATTTTTCCCATGATACTTGAATGCTAATATCCTGACAGGGGTCATACTTACTCATGGGAATCTCGCGACCTCTGCGTATTCAAACATGTTAGGTTTGACTTATCCTCCGAATACCTGCCTTTTGTCGTATCTCCCCTTGGCCCATATATATGAGGTTATTACAGCGCATACATCCCTTTGTCTCTATCTGATGAATTCGTTCCAGCGAGTAGTGGAATTGACAGTTGTCGGTGTCGGCGGTTGTGTTGGATTTTTCACCGGCGATCCCCTGAGGCTTCTTGAAGATGCACAATTTTTAAAGCCTCATTTCTTCCCGGCTGTCCCGCGTGTCCTCAACCGAATATACCAAGCAGCGATGGCCGCCGGAAGTGCACCAGGTTTGAAGGGAGTCTTATTTAGAATGGCTGTTCAAGCCAAGCTCGATCAGTTACACGCAACCGGTATCAACACACACCCATTATGGGACTTGTTGGTGTTCAGCAAGGTGGGTCAGGTTGTAGAGCGTGCATCTTTGCGGAGATATGATTCTTCGTGAAGGTCCGGGCCGTCCTCGGTGGCAACATTGTGCTAGTCAGCTCGGGTTCAGCACCGATTAGTAAAGAGGTGATCGACTTTCTGAACATCGCGCTCTGTTGTGAGGTAACCGAAGGTGCGCTCTCTACCCTTTAGCCTGATCATTTCCAATCCCTTCTTGTTTTTCAGGGTGAGTCTCGGAACCTTCAGTTCAGCCTGGAGGATTTATATTTTCTCAGGTATGGCATGACGGAGAACTGTGGTACCTGTACACACACAATCAAAAACGATCCCACTTGTGGTGGTACAATTGGGCCCCCTCAACCCGTTAACGAATTGAAGCTTGTTGACGTACCTGCAATGAACTACACGTCGGAGGACAAGCCGAACTCTCGTGGAGAGCTTTGCGTCCGTGGCCCGAACTGCTTCATTGGATATTACAAAGGTACGCACTTAATCCTATGGATGGGCTCATATTCAGATCCCCTCAGATGAGGTGAACACTCGGGATACGCTCAAGGACGGGTGGATACATACCGGTGACGTTGCAGAGGTTGACAGCCATGGTCGCTTTAAGATCATCGACAGAGTCAAGGTATGTGTTTTTCGATCCTGTTGCCTTTCACGTTTGACTAGAGCACCACTGCTCTGTCGCAGAACATCATGAAGCTTGCACAAGGCGAGTACGTCGCGCTCGAGAAGGTCGAAAACACATACACGGCTTGCCCCATCGTGCAACAAATTTATGTGCACGGTGACCCCCTGCAGCCCTACCTCCTGGCAGTTGTCGTTCCCGATCCCGTCGTCCTCGCACCCCTGGCGTCCGCGATATTTGGGAAGAAGATCACGGCCGATGATACCAACGCACTCAAGGAGGCAGTGAAAGATCCCAGAGTGAACCAAGAAGTGTTGGAGTTGCTCAACAAAGAGGCAAGGAAAAATCGACTTGCCGGGTAGGGGTTGTGTACGCGTGCGCCCCATGTTTGACTGCTGATCGGGTGCCTGTTGCTTTGCAGGTTCGAGTTCGTAAAACGTATTCATATGAGCATGAACCCTTTTAACGTCGAAGACAACACGTTGACGCCGACATTCAAGCTGCGCCGCAAGGACGCCTACGCCAAATACAAGACCGAGCTCGATGCGCTCTACGCACTGGGCGAAGTGAACAATCAACCGAGCAAGTTGTGAATCTGTTGGATATACTTTCTTCGAATCGTCGGAATGGATGGTCTCACCAGCACAAATTATCCTTAAATATTTCGCCACCACTTGTATCCTAACAAATCTATTTGAAGACGAATCGACATAAAAACAGTGGGTGTATTGCACGTATTTTGATTGACCAATGTCAACTTGTTATAAATGATAAAGGTGAGGGTGTCCGGGTATGATACAAGTGCAAGGTAGAATGTAGATCGTTGAACTGTTGATCGAGGTGTCGTGAAGTGATAGCACGAAGAGGATATTCACGGGATAGTCCTCTTACTATGAAGTGAGATTTGTCGAGAGATGGTCGTACTAAAGTATGACAGGGTAGCCATGATGATAACCCACAGATATCCTCCGATGAGATTGTTATCGATGGACAGTGCAAATAGGGAACTAAGCACAGGAAGTGAGCACCTGTCAGACGTTTTGGTAACAGTCAGGGCCCACCTGACCAAGAACGGCGCGATTGATCGCGCCGAACACATAGCAAATTGAACGATGCCATTCGATTGACCTAAAGAAGCCGGCGAAGGGACATTCTCCTTGATAAGAATCATGCTCAACCTGTTTCAAGTCGTCGGTTAAACAAGTTTCAAGGTGTTGACAGCAAAAAGCGACTAACGAGTATGCCAAACCGCCGATTCTTGACACTATGAGAACGACTGCGATGCCGGTCCAGAGCGCGGCAGTAGTGCAAGCGCTTAGCTGACCCGTTTCCCCGTCGACCCCGCAGCGGGCGATCACGTTCAAGATAGGAAGTGCGATATAGGCCCACGGCCACATCCCCATACAGAAGTTGTACATCTTTGCACAATCAAACGTGCGCAATAAATACGACATGATGAAGACTTGGATGGCAGCGGATATGAGGCCAGAGGTTGCCAGCGAATAACCAATTTGCGACGCCTGGCGGAAGGAGTTGAGATGTCTCCGACAGCCACGCAGAATTCTAGACTCACGGAGAAAGCCAGCCCGCCGCTTTGAATGGAGGAATAACAAAACAAGACAAAGACAACCTCAAAGGCCGTTGCGAGGAAACTGAGAGCAAAGCCAGACATTGCCAGTGCCCATATGATTGGCAAAGACAACAGTTGCCTCAACTCCATGGGCTTGTCAGGGGCCCCGCGAAGTGACGAATCCACATCCCGTACACTATCTGAAACAGAAGAAGACTTTTCGCCATTCTGCTTACGTTTGCCGGGAAGGGTCTGCGTAATGCAGATGGTCAGCAGGACCAGGGACGAAAAGTGTGTAGGGTGATGTGTACCTCCTCTAGGAAAACATAGCCGAGGATAATGCCGGTGACGGCAATAACGGCCGCGATAAGGCAAGGGAGGAAATAGGGGTATTCTATCCAGAATTCGGAACCAAATAATTGCGGGAACTTGTCAGCTGGATGAGAGAACGAGCCACCGATCAAGGGGCTAAAATTGACAGAAGAATATCAGAGTGTTATTTTGATCCAAGGTGAGTGAACATACCCAATGATAGCACCAAGAGGCCAGATCAAGCCGTAAATGGGAAACACAGCGGCTTGGTTGCTGGCGTCAGTAATTTCGCCGAGGACTGAGTGAATGACAGCGATGATTCCAGAAGCCAGGCCCGCTGCGCATCTATTAGTACAGAAGGAAAAGAGACCAAAATCTGATGAGCTGACCGACACATCGGGTAATAAGGACTGCAGCAAGCGATTTTGACAGCCCGAACATTAACGTGGTGGCTACTATGACAAGCATACCCATGAGGATGACGGGACGCCGCCCGATGACGTCTGACAGGAGGGTGAGCGCAAGAACGGGACGGGATGGGAGTAGACTGACCAGAAAGACGAGCCCAGTGATATATAGAGCTAAGCTGGGCAACTGCAAAGGCACTCTCCTGAGGAATGTGAGAATGATGGATCCGATGCAGCGAATGGAACGCAGCGTACGACGAGCCCGCTGTAGAAGCCAATGCGGGAGGGATCGTCTGTGAGGTGGAGATCGCTCATGAATTCGTTCACGTAGGGAAAAAGCTGAGTAAACGCGACCGGTTCGACGAGCCTGACTGTGCAGAGTGCCGCCAGCTGGGCCCTTGGAATGGGGGTAGGGGACGGCTGCGCGGGTGTCTGGGCCTCGACGTTGCGGTCACGGAGGAGGGGACATGTCTCGTCGATGGGCTGGTCGGCCATGGGGGGAAAGAGGGCGGTAGCAAGAAGAGAAGGTGTGTGAGAGCGGCGCAATTTTATCGCTGGAAACCATCGTCGGGCTGACGGGATTTACGTTTTGGTGTGTCCGGGAGAGCAGCCTGATAGGGGTGTTTCTAAATCGAGAATGTGTCACGTCAGGGACAAACTGACGCAAACACGCGCAAGCCGAGGTGGGGGAGCCTCGCTCAGCGCACCCGGCAGCGAGCACGCCCTTCTTCGCTACGACACCTGCCTATTGTCAACATGAACCTTAATGTCAACGATAATCCCCTTCTCGTCGCGCCAAGACCCGTCAGACTCTCGGCGTTTACCCGCTCGCTCAGGATCGCCCCACCGCCGTCGGACGAGGCAGAGAACGTCGATGATTCAAAGCATGTCTCCCGCATCCACTCCGTGCAGCCTCCAGATAAGGACGTCTCCTCCCCGCGTGCTTCTCCCCGGTGAGCCCACCGCCTTCTCCCCCACGGACAAGTCCGTACTCAAATCTCTCACAGTTCCAGCCTTCCATCGGAGGCTCTCGAGGAATTTCTCTCCATCCTCCGTCCTGCGATCTTCCCGCCGTCCTCCCCTGTCCTTCGTCCACGCAGGAATGGCGCTCTTTCCCTCCCCACCTTCGGGGTTGCTTACAAGGCAAAGTCAAAGATAGACTCCTTCTCCAAGTCAGAACATTCCGTTTCAGGCTCGCCTGAGGATATCGACCCTCAAAGGCAAACGCCTACCTACACTCCAGAGCCTATCTCTGACCACCTTCCCGGCAACTGGGACTTCTTTGGCTCGGAGATCACTTCCAGGTGGCACGCCCAAGTCCTTGGTCTGTTTCCTTCTCCCTGCGTATACATTGCGTTACTCACCGTCCCATATCCATGCAGCGTCGCCCATCTCCCGTATGCAGACCCGCAATCCCTTCCCTCGCCATGCCGCCCATGACATCACACTCCCTCCCATCCGCTCTTCCCCCACCATCTCGCCTGCTACCATTCCCCTCCCCGCCCCCTCCCCTGATGAATCCCTAGAAGTCTTCTGAGGTGCTTACCTGGTATCTCTCCATCTGACACCTTCGCTATTATTATAGGCTATTGTCTGCAAGTCCACGGTGCTATTTACGTACCCTGTCGACTCTCGGACGCCAGACACTCCAATCCACTTGCTACACTATAACCTTATCCATTCTTTTTTCCCTTCATAGTACCGTCGCCTCCTTTCCTTGTTTCCTCATCCGTTCCCTTACTCTGTGACGCAACTTGCAATTCAAGTCTTCCGACGGAGAATATTCTCGATCGTGAAATTAACATGTACTATATCAGCTTCTTGTTCATATACTGATCCTGTATTAGCGCCGGCAGTAATGACCTTGTTCAACAAGTACCTCGTCATATCGTATATCATATTTCCAACCACGGTTAGACTAGGTTTCTATCACGGCCCGATCAAATATCACCAGACATCTTCGTCACGGTAGGTCATCTCCGCTATCTCTATGGGGCTTAGCGGAGCCCTTACGGATGTAATGGGCCCCTAGCAGGCCCACCCACACCCGCAGTGAGGTAAACGGCAGCTCCATTATCATTGATATAAAAACAATCCTCCAAGCGAATCCCGACCTAACGCAAAAGTGGAATGGTTCAAATTACGCACAACGCGACTGCTGCGATGCTGCCCGACTCACCTTGCCTTTGATGTAAACGCCTGGCTCGTTGGAAAACGCGTGTCCGCTACGGATAACAGCATCGGATCCTCCCCTAAGGTAGGGCGTTTCATGATCTTCTAGACCGATCCCTGTGGATGCAATCAGGTAAACCAGAGTTCAGCTTATCACAGGCACAGTGATCACCATGTCCCAGTCTGTGGGTAAAATAGGGTCCGAGACCACGCCTTGCCAGTTCTGTGCGAACGGACTTGTCCACCTCTGCCGTGATCACGCCAGCCCTGGCGGTGCGCAGGGTGGTGATTTGGGCGGCATGGACATCCCACCACAATCGAGAGTAATTTTCGGGTATCTGACTCTCTTTGAGCTGAAATGTCTGCATACTCAGATCAGTTGGCCTGAACCGTGTGCGACATGGCAACGCAAGCTCACCCGGGTGACATCGCTGTTGTATCCAAACAATACGCCCCCGGCATCGATTAGAATCAAATCAGAGACCCCTAACACGCGGTCGGTGCCCGTCCCGTGGGGGAGTGCAGCGTTCTCTTCGATCAGAGGGTTAGGTCGAAGCGGTGGGGCGGCACACAACGCACCCCCAAACAGCACCAACTCCCATCTTCCTGTTAGTCTAGCAGCTGCCAGCGCCTCGTCAACCATCTGGGTCACCTCGGACTCGCGCATACCGATGCGCACCTGCGCCTGAACGGCACGGATCGCGAGGACCGTGACCTATCCCCGGTGGTAAGTCATCCGCAGAGCACCGCCACCACACAGGACGCACACACCTCATTGGCGCATTTGAGGAGTGCAATTTCTGAAGGCGACTTGCGCTCACGTAGATGGGTTATGTCCGGTGGGGCTGAGAGCACACTCAGCCCAGGTGCCGCTTTCGCGAGCCCATCGACGATGAAATAGCGGGTCATCCCGTCGACGTAGATGGGTCCTCCGCTGGATGTGGGCAGTGCCTCCACTGCAACAGAGTACGGGTCGTCGTCTTCCTGCCACGCGACGTACGTGACGTGCACACCGGGGACGTTGAGCAGCTCGGCCCGATCCGCCTCGAAGGCGGGTGTCAATATGGTAACCTGTGCCGACACCTCACCTTGGTCGACGAGCGGGGAGACCATGAGCAGGAAAGGCCGTTCGGAGAGCCCCCATGATGCGCCGGAGATGTTGCCAAAGTACAGCGCGCTGGGACCCGGCTCCGCGATGTAGGCAGACCCACTCAGTGCATGGAGAGCGTGAGCGAGTCTGCGCTGGCGGTCGAGGAATTCCATCGCCTGGATTGGGCGTGCATCTATGCAGTGCGTGACGAGTCCCTGCCAGGGATCATTGCGAGCGAGAGAGGTGTTGGAGAAGAGTGGAGAAAGGAAGAGCACGGACAATAAGAGGGCAACGACGATCAGAATCTGTCGGTTGATGAAGTGCCAGTCAATATGTTGCCACCGACTCCGGAGATGACGATATGAGCTGTCGAAAGTCAATTACTCACAAGCTTTACAGGGAGAATAGCAATCTCATGGCATTTGCTAGCGGTAGCAAGGGGGAGCTGTGATTTACCCATCCGCCAGAAGTATCGTGAACGAGGGAGATGTAGCGGAAGCACTGCCCGCTGGCCCGCTCGGTCTGACTCCGTCCTGGCTCCTTTCACGCGACCACGATGAACGAAACCGACACCGACGTGCTGATCGCAATGGTGGCCAGCCTACTAAAATCTTCACATCCTGGACAAGACGTCATACTTGACGCACTTGTGAAGTGCAACGGTGATGCCCAGGCGGCCGCCTTATCCGTCGACGTGAAGCAGAACAACACCAAATCTACCAATTCCGCGAAGAGAAAGGCTCCCTCATCAGATTTGAGCAGTTGGTTGATGTCCCCGCGTCAAACACCTCTCCCTCAACTGCCGAGCAAAAAGCATGCAACGAAGCATCGCGATGCCATGGGCGCTGGGTCAATCAAAGACACTACCTATGCCAATAGCCGGTCCCCTAGCAAGCCTGCGGTGGACCTTATGAGCGTGTTGCGCTCACCGCCGCCCGCGAAACCCTCGGTACCACGGCTACCTCCTCTTACACTCACTAGTCCGTCCATGGTAGCACAACACACCCCGTGCACTTTGCATCTTTCCGTTCTCCCCCCAGAGCTCGCGTGTGAGCTGTTTTATACGATGGTAGATCTGTCACGATCGTGGAAACGGAACAAATGGTGGCTCTTTGATCGCGTTGTAGAGAGCCCTCATCGCACGTCATTTTTTGTTCGAAGAACCAATGGTGTGGACAATGACGAATCGTGGCAGGAGGCTGCACAATACTGGTGACTTGGGTCTCGGAATGATTTTAAGCATCAAAGGCTGATGGGATATTTCCGAGGTATAATGGACGGCCGACCACACCCCCTGAACGCTTTCCTGATGTCGTGGAGAAAGCTTGCAGATACGTTGAAAACATTGTCAACGACGAAATGCAGAAGCGCGAGAGGTTTCCATTGGAATGGATGGACAACCCTGGTACAGACGGTCAGCTATGGTATGCAAACGTCGCGGCATCGAACTGTTACGACGGTGCACATGAGAGCGTCGGGTTTCACTCTGACCAGCTCACGTACCTTGGCCCATACCCGACAATTGCATCGTTAAGTCTTGGCAAGTTCTTTCTTCTTTCCGAAGCTAGGTTCGACGATAACATTCCTGATTGCAAAGGGACAACTCGAATATTTCGCCTACGCGAAGTCATCCCTTACGATGAAGTGGGGAGCCGTTACTCCAGGACGTTTAACATTCCCCTACTTCACAACTCTGTGCGTCGTGCTGTGTGTCCGATGCTTTTATCGTGTATCGACCAGTTTGATTCCCAGTTGACGATAATGCACGCATCTTGCCAAGAGTCGTTCAAGCACTCAATCCCCCCGCAGCCCACTCTTGATTTGTATCGCCCCCTTTATCCTCATCCGGCAAGGACATCCTCCGAACCCGAGCCTTCTAATTGCCGTATTAATATCACCTTCCGGTTTTACCGCCCTGACTTTCAACCAACGAGTACACCACGGTGTAAATGCGGCGTCCCGACGATCCTTCGTGCTGACATGAAGAACCGGCAGGATGGCAAAACAGATCGATACTGGTGGGTCTGCTATGCTGGTGCACAGAATGATGGCAAAGGCTGCGACTTTTGGCGGGTCATGGATATGCAGGCTGAAGGAAGGGGTTCTGCCTCCACCGGTCCCGGTCAGGTGGAATGAGGCATTGTAACCGAAGGGAGATCAGGCTTCAGGTACCTCGGATAACACCGCGACCAGGTAAGTAGTTGCATTCCGGTTATCTCGATTCCGATACAGCCTAAAAGCGTGCAGGCGGTATTCAGTGCGGCCCCAGAACTGTGGCATATGCAAGTGTGGAGCTCAAGCGGAAGATGAATGACGTTCAAGGATGTAAATGGCCGGCGCAGGGCGTCCCTGCGCACTTTTTTTTTTTTTTTTTGCCAGACTATCCTTTATCGAGTAGGCAAATTCACACCAGCGAAACGTGAAGCTGCGCATTGTATTCAATATAGAGCGCCGGAATAATCCACACTTGGCTCAGATCGTTTGCGTGACCACTGACATATGGGCACGATCAATCAACCTCGATACAGATGCTCTTCTTGAACTTTTATTATCGCTCAATCGATCCGACGATACGGCAAGCCCTATCAACAGCACATAGCCCTGCATACATATGAAATCCGCGGAATGGAAGTCAATGAATGCGGTAAATAGCGGGGCCAGTCATTTCTGTCGTACCTTCTCCATCTGGCACGTTTGCAATCGCCCACACTGTGGGTTTGTCCTGAGTGGGATACCCGCGAACCATAGGGAGAAAAATATCTCCGCATTGTGGCGAACAAGTTGCAAGCCGATACATATGGTTAGTGTGTTAGTTTCATTTCATGCACTGACAAACGCGCAAAAGTCTTTGCAAGATGTTATGATGCCGTTCTTGACAGCATGTTTTGATCATCCCATATCATAGGGTGCAACGTTCCACATGAGTCGTGTGGTCATTTTCGTACATTGGAATTCTCTTCTACGTTTCATAACATCTTAAATCTTTTTGTCTTACGAACGGCGGCCACTAACACAACCCTTGGCGCCCTTGCAATCGTCTGCAGCCGGCAGAAGCCAGCCGACTTCTTTTGACTGACCACGCCTAGACTAAACCATTTTGAGTTTATCAAATTCCTCCTCAGAATCTTTGCGGTTGCTTCCATGAGCGGAACGTTCTCAGTTCCCCGTGTTTATCACCCCTTCCTTACTCCCACACCTGTCGAGGTGCACACAGACGACCCACGGGTTGATTTTTCAGTTCCTGTATCAAGATGATGTTCAGGATTGCGATTCCGTCGGCCCCTCCCGCGTAGGTCACATTATAATCAACCAGGTCGAGGGACGCGGGCGCAGCCTGGACCAGCAGCAAGGGCGGCTTGCCAGACACAGGAAGAGGCTAAATTACTACCGAAGTGTTGAGTGATCTTTGGTTGCGAACGCCTTCGAGCATACCGCGGAATGATGTGGGAGCAGGATGCGTCCGATTTTTTCGTGCGTACTGCCGTGTGTAGCCCGTGAAGCCGCAACCTGGAACACGGGGGAAAGGGGGGGGGATAACGCAATGCGTAACTCTAGTGCTCCATTGACACTTCAACAAGTCCTCGGCCGCAACGCGTTAATCCCAACGACGCTGAGAATCGCTAAATTAATCAGTCACGTGCAGATTTCATTCCCGTGCGCGCCCGAAAAAAAGTTCACGACCCGGTGACAAGACTCCGCGTGCAACTCGTTGAGAACGACGACACACTCCGCGCAAGCCATGCCACAGCTCACGTTTAGACCCACCTCCCCGTATGCTCTGGGTTCGCTGGTGAGGTTTGCAGCGCTGTTCGAGGAGCGCGCATGCTCATACTACCATTGTCCCATAGTTGTTCAAACGTTGGGGACCCACTCTCAGTATCTGGGGCGTTGGTGTAGGAACTGCAGCGCTGTTTGTACGTGTCAGCATAATTTTCGTTCGCATGTGAGCTCAAGAGCCTTTTTCTTTTGAAATGCAGCTCCTGTCCGTAACACCCGTCGTCAAGAATGGCCTTCTAGTCAAGGTGCCACTAGTGAGTTCTACATTATTTTCTGCCGTATTTAGGGCTAGTTCGAACGCAGTGATTTAGCTCAAGAGTTATTACGAAGACAACACCCCTGCATCAGACAGGCCGTTCTGATTCCATAAATTTCCAAACTCGCATCACTTCGCCCAACAATACCACACCACCGTGCCTGGCATGGTTAGGGTATCTACGCATACAGTTGATTAAACTATAGCCAGGTTATCACAACTTTGCTCCACTGGACCTTCCCGTGGTGTCCATGGATATGTCAATCCAAAGACATTCGCCCAGTTGTTTGACGGCTGGGAGCGTGCCACCAATGGGGACGTCTGATGATCATGAGTACTCGCATGTGCGTAGGCATGGAAGCAGAGTTGAAATGCCAATTACATCGTTGACATAACAGAAGTGACTGCACGCCCGCATTATTGTCATTCCAAGCTGTTGAGCTGTCTTCGGGTTCCTGAGTGCACGTTGTAGCGCGAACTAGCGCTGACGGATGAGAACTTACATCCCAATGTCGTCTAGGAAGATGACTTCCTCTGGTTCGACGTCACTTTCTTTACAGGCATGCAAATCAAACTGCGGATCAGACTTTCTATGGGCCGTCGTTGAATTGTTGTCGAAGAATTGATCAGTCAGACTCAACGAGTTCACCTTAAGCCTACTGCACTCGAGTCGAAAAAGCGATCGAATAATTTGCGTAAATGGTTTGGTGTAGGTCCGTCCTGCCATCCCAAGTATTCAGTTCTGCCTTGAGAATTTTCTGCAACGACGACACCATCCTCCAAAGTTGTTTGTGAGCGCTATAATTTACCATCGACCCGCCGCTGCAATGTCACTCGATCCTGAGCGCCGTGCAAAAAAGTGTGGCACGTGAGTTACCCCGGAGATTTTTGATTGCGGTAAGCATGTGGGTATCATACGAGGTTGCTAATTGCATCATCCGAGCAAAAAGCTTGTACGTATGTTTTAGTTCGTTAAGATCCCCGTGACTCATATCACGGCCGTCAATTAGGAGATAGTTAGGAAGCCTGGGGCATACCAAGGTAGCCAGGAAGTCGCCAAGACACGATGTGGTAACCTAGGGTTGAATCCCACATACCCATTCGTTTTTGCTCGCAGAAGTCCGTGTACCAAACATTACCATTTGTGGTGTCCGACAGGTCGCGGCTGAATTCCGCGCAGAAATCAAACAAGGGCAGTTCTCCCCGTTCAAACCTTTGCCAAGTGCCAGACGAACCACAGGACGTTCTGAATGTATGATATGTTGCAATGATCGCGTGAGGAGGGTTTAAACCCACACGGATACATTTAGGTAGTGAGATGGTAAGTTCTTTTCGGCCTCGCAGTCTGCAATTGCGACGAACGGGCTCCGAAGGACGACGCCGCCAATTTGTAACGACCGCGTGTGTGAAGTGACGGCAGGCGATCCGGCACAATATCAGTGGGAATGGCCGAATGCACGGCACAATAGTGGTATACTGACATCGAACATGACAGCC
>JBBPKK010000572.1:0-20369 GCA_038089215.1 Tylopilus vinaceipallidus
CACACCGCTCTTACGCATTGAAGATGAAAACCGTGCTGTTGCTCAGGACGCGGGACGAGGGAGGGCTGGATCGGTACGAGGGTGCGTTTGAGGCGGAGGGGTATGTGCCGGTGTCGGTGCCTGTGCTCGAGACGGCGTTCGTGCACCTCGATGAGCTGAAAGCCAGGATCGTGCGTGGGCCAGACGCGGAGGGTCTTGGTGGGGTGATACTGACGAGCAAGCGGGCCGTCGAGGCGTGGTGCGAAGCGCTGCGATTGATGGCGATCTCGGGACCGGAGACGACGACAGGTGGGTAGAGGGACGCGGTGACGCCGACGGAACACTGACAGAGACGGCAGCAGACTGGCGGACGGTGCCGTTTTATGTCGTCGGCGGCGCGACGGGACACGCTGCGTCCGAGGTCCACCGGGCGTTTGCGTCGATGGGACATTTGGCGCCTGCAGACGTGCGCGGGGGTGCCGAGGCGGGGACGGGCGAGCGTCTCGCGGAGTACATGTTGCGGGAGGGCCAAGAGGGGCGACGGATGCTGTATCTGACGGGGGACAAGAACCGGGAGACGCTGCCGGGGATGCTGACGGCCAGGGGCACCGCACTGGAGACGCTCGTGGTCTACCGCACGGCGGCGTCGTCGACGCTCCGTGCCGACTTGGTGGGGGCGGTCGGCGAGCACGGCGGAGGCGCGTGGGGCTGGGTGGTGCACTTCGCGCCGTCTGCGGCAGAGACGACCACGCCGGTCTTGCGGGAGGTGTTTGGGGAGGGCGGGATGAGGGTGGCCGCGATCGGCCCCACGACGGCGTCGCACCTGCGGGACGCGCTCGGCGTGCGGGTCGACGTCGTCGCGCCCAGGCCAACGCCCGACGCGCTCTGCACCGCCGTCGCCGCGTTCGACCGCGTCGATGGCTTCCGTGCCTGATTTACGTTGGCCGTTCCTTTTTCTCCAACTACCTACGCTCTTTTTGGGGCAGGATGAGCACCCCTCTATACAGTGCCATCCCCTCCACCTCCAACGCCCACTTGGCCGCTCCGTCTAGTCCCCGTATCGCCAGCACGCGCGGCTACGCAGACCGGAGCCCACCAGGTTCGCCCACGAGCCCTGTGCGCCCCTTCTCCCGGTCTCCCAGCCCATCCCTGCACCTCGTGAGTCCCCACCGTTTTCGTGGCGCGTCATGCTGACTGGCCTCCAGAACCCGTTGTTCGACCAGGTAGGATGCCATCATCGCGAGCTGTGCATGGTGCTGAACAGCAGTGACAGTACACGCTCAAGCCGGACCCTGCCGAGTGGGGCTCGACCGCGCTCACCGTGGACACGCCCGAGCCGGACGACTACCTCCACAACCCGGACCCGAAGCGGGACCTGAAGAGCGACCAGGGCGGGACCATCTTTACCGCGCGCGGCATCGTCAACCTTGGCTGTCTCTTGCTGCTCGCCCTCGGCGGCATCACCCTCTTGTGAGTGCCTTGCCTTGTCCTTCGCCGACGCGCTCGATCGTGACACGTGCGCGTTTGCAGTCTAGGTAGGCCTCTCGCGCCCTTGCGTTGGTACCTGATCGCGACGTCTGGCAGGTTTCCCGCTCGCGAGCCACCTGCTCTCGCACAAGCAGACCTCCCAGGGCGGGTTCAACCTCGGCGGGATCAACGCGACCGGCCAGCTGCCCGTCATCCCCGGTAACAGGGGCCTCATCGACATCGACACCCCCGAGGACGCGTACACCAAGCTGTCGTCCATGTCCGGCGACACGCTCGAGCTCGTGTTTTCGGACGAGTTCAACGTCGAGGGCCGGTCGTTTTACGAGGGCGACGATCCGTATTGGGAGGCGCCCAACATCCACTATTGGGGCACGGTGCGTGCGCGCGCGGACGAGCATCCGGCGGGCTGACGAGGCGGTAGGACGACTTGGAGTGGTATGATCCCGTGGCGGTGACGACCAAGAATGGCGCGCTGGCGATCACGCTGAGCAAGCAGGATCCGGCAACGAACCACAACTTGACGTACCGCTCGGGCATGGTGTGTGTTTGCATTGTCGTGGCTGCTTCGTGCTCACCCGTCGGTGTTAGATTCAGTCGTGGTGAGTGCCGTTGCTCAGGGTGGGTGCGATCATGATGGCGAGCGACGTGACGACAGGAACAAGTTTTGTTTTACGGGCGGATTGATTGAGAGTAGGTGGTTTGGTGCGAATAGCATGATTGGTCGTCTGACGTATCGGTTAGCTTCTGTCATATTGCCCGGGTCGAACAATGTCCAGTGAGTGATGATGCTGTCTACTGGGATGACTTGCTGATGGATATGACCAGTGGTTTGTGGCCCGCCGTGTGAGTGCTGATTACTCCTGATGGGACTGGTGTCTGACATCGTCTGAAAAGATGGACAATGGGCAATCTGGGACGCGCCGGTTTCGGTGCTAGCTTAGAGGGTCTCGTCGGTCCACTTTCGTAGTCTTTCCTAGGGTCGTCCTCACGTCCCATTAGTGGCCATACTCGTACGACAGCTGTGACGTGGGCACACTGCCGAACCAGACATACCCCGGTCAGAAGCTGCCTCTGGCTGCGACCGAGAACGGGGATCCACTGTATGGTGGCGTCTTGGTGCGTCGTCCGCCCGTTGATGGCCTCAGCTAACGACGCACGAGTACAGTCTTATCTTCCCGGCCAGCGTTTGTCGGCTTGCACGTGCCCGGGCGAGTCCCATCCGGGTCCTGTCCGCCAGGACGGCAGCTATGTGGGCCGGGCGGCGCCCGAGATTGATATCTTTGAGGCGACGGTCGATTCCGGCGTTGGCAAGGTGTCTCAGTCGGCGCAGTGGGCACCGTTCAACGTGCGTCTTGGTTTCCCTATCGTTGGCGAGGTGAATCAATGGGAAACTTAGGCGGCGTACCAATTCCTCAACACGTCAGACAATTACGCCATTTACGACCCCAACATCACGGTGCTCAACCCCTACATTGGTGGTGCGTGCTGCAGGCGCGACAGCACAATGCGAGACTGATGTTTGGCCAGGGGCGTATCAACAAACGACGAGCGGCTTGAGCGTCACAGATCAGGACTGTTACGAGTTGGACCAGGGGTGCTACAGCGTGTACGGCTTCGAGTACGTCCCTGGGTTCGACAATGCGTACAT
Source organism: Tylopilus vinaceipallidus (assembly GCA_038089215.1). Classification (NCBI taxonomy): domain Eukaryota; kingdom Fungi; phylum Basidiomycota; class Agaricomycetes; order Boletales; family Boletaceae; genus Tylopilus; species Tylopilus vinaceipallidus. The sequence goes on from JBBPKK010000572.1 coordinate 3,116, forward strand.
TACTTGGATCAGCAACGACACGCGCGTATGGACGGTCTTTGTGGACGGCCTCGGGGCCGATCCGCTCACCGAGATTGGTCCGCGGCCGATCCCGCAGGAGCCCATGGTATGTCGTGGCGGGTGTCCTGTGCGGGTGGGGGACTGACGCGATACGTTAGTACATCATTGCGAACCTCGGGTTTTCGGTCAACTTTGGCGGGATCGATTTTGACGCCATTCAGTTGCCGGCGACGATGATGATCGACTATATCCGGGTGTACCAGCCCGCAAACGCGAAGAACATTGGGTGCGATCCACCTGCGTTTCCGACGGCGGCATATATCGAGACGTGCGTCGCATTTTCTGTGTCTCCTGCGGGAGCTGAACGTAGTGACATTACGCCAGGTACAAGGAGGCATATACGAACTTCAACCTGACCAACTGGGGGTCACCGCAGTATAATCAGACGGCACCCAAGAACAGGTTGAACGGCGGATGCTGACCGGATCGTTTGACGACCCTGCGCTAGACTTATCTCTCTCTTTTTTATGTCATTCGACACTCACTGCATACCCACTCACGTAGGACTCATACAATGCAAGACAAGACTTTGGGACAGGGGTTGATTTTCATCACGTGACATAACGCGCGATGGGAAGGTCAGCCGCACAGGGCGCGTCCAGACGGTTTTTAAGTGACATCTCCTAGCGTAGCGTCCACGTCTAATCTCGTTACTGTACACATCCTATATATCCAACACCACCTTCGTTTATCGCAACCAAAAGAACGGGAAATGCCTGCGACTGTACGAGCACGCACAGCGACCGCGGCGGGGTCGTCGAGACCGTACGAACGCCGCTCGCCCACCGCCAGTCCTGCTCAGTCGGAGGCACTCGCATACCTACCATTGCTCCCGCGCGTGTCCGCGACGCCGCACTCGCACGTCTCGTCCCCCTCTGCCGACGCCGATGCCGACGCCTACGTTGAGTCTGATGCCTCCGACGCTGATACAGAAGGGGACGGAGACGATAACGCGGACGCAGACGAGGACGAGACCCCACCGGACCAGCCCGGCCTTCCGACGTACGCGGCATACAAGCGCCTCGAGGCTGACTACCTGCTCGGCCTGAGCCCGCGCAAGCGCGACAAGGCGCTCATCACGCAGGCCATGTTTGACAAGATCTGGGACGTGCTGCACCAGCCCGAGGCGTGCACGGTCGGGACGCCGCAGTTCCGGTTCTGGGTGCGCAAGATGTTCACGCTCGCGCGGCCGGCGCTGGGCGAGGCCGGCGGCGGGGGCGGAGGGACAGGCAAGGGGAGGGGCGCGGGCAGGGGCAAGGGCGAGGGCAAGGGCGGGGGGACGCGCGCGGACACGGTGGACGTGCGCGGCTCGAGCGCGGACGCGGACGCGGACTCGGATTCGGACGACCTCGCGCTCGAACGCGCGATGGGCATCGCGCGCGCCGCGTCGACGCGCGAGCTCCTCAGCGCGGTCGTGCTGCACGAGCACCGGCCGGTGGCGATCCGCGAGCAGCTCTACGAGCTCTTTTGCTACTGCCACGTCCGCGCGGGCCACGGCGGGCGCGACAAGACGTGCGCGGTCATCCGGCAGCACTACGCGTGGGTGCCCAAGGAGCTCACCGCGCAGTTCGTCAAGGCGTGCCCGACGTGCGTGCGCAAGCGGACGGGCACGGGCATGCACGGGCTGGGCGTGGGCGTCGAGCTCGGGTACGTGCCCAGGCGCGGGCGGCAGCGGGAGAAGCGGCGCGTGCGGGTGCAGGTGCACGACGCCGCGGAGGACGAGCCCTCGTTCCAGGGCAGCAGCCCAATATGGCCGACGACGAGTGGTCCGCTCGATCCGGCAAACCCTAAACCGTGCGGCGTGCGCGAGCGGGAACGCGAATGGCATCGATCGCAAACAGATACGAGGACGATCGTCGACGCCCTGAGCCCCACGTCGCCCGTGGACAACGAGACCAGCAGGACGCGTTCGGTACCCAGAGAGATGCCCCTTGACAGCTGCTACCACGCACCGGGTGGATGGCACAGCGTCGTGCCGCGTGCGCTGACGCTGGACACGTCCCCATCCTCGCCGTGCCCTACGACACCCTTGCTGGCGATGGAGCCTGTCGTGCACGTCACGCCGTTCGCGGTCGAGCGACGAGAGCTGCACGTCAACCCATGGCGCGGCGACCGAGGGCCTTCTGAGGAGAACAAACCCAGCGGCCTGCCACTCGCGAGCACGCTGTCTGACGGGTCCCTCGGCGACACCCTGGCGACCCTCGACCCAGATCTGCTGGCCCTGTCCACACCCGGCCACGGCAGCAGCGGTCCGGCGAGGGACAGCCTCCGCCCGCTGCGTCTCGCGGGCCCCGCCGTCCCGCCCGGGGACGACGCCCCCGAGGACGCCGCGCCGCATCTCTTGCAGATCAATCCGGTCCTGCTCTCGTTCCCCTACCCGGGCATGGACGTGTCCGGCCCGTCGTCGGACCGGCACCCCCCCTGCCCGGGCGGCGTGGCGCTCGCCTTGAGGCGCCCCACTGGCAGCCCCGGCCCCGGCTTCGGCTACGATCAGCTCCACGGGTCGTCGGCGGACGTGGCGACCATGCTGGCGATGCTGGAGACGCCGGACTCGCCCAGCGTCGCGTGCGCGTGTGCCACCGGCCCTCGGACGACGCGGGCGCCGTACACGCTCGCGATGGAGCTGGCAGAGCCGGGACGCGCATGCGGCGCGCGGTATGGGTATCGAGATTCGCTCGCCATGCTCTTGCCGTGCGCGACGGACCCGGCCGTCGACGACGCGTTGGCCTTTTCCATTCTCACAGAGCCATGAGCGCGTATCCAGTTGGCAAGGAACGTAGACAGTATATTTGGCGTGCACCATTTTTTAAAATCTTTCTTCGAATCACTTTGGCATATGTACAACCATGATCACATCCTCCATTCCTTGCAAGCCGAAAGAAAAGGAAAGGGACGAGGACACTAGGATACAAACATGTAAGGTGGATTGGAGATTTTTGTCATATAACTCTGATGGAATGGGACGAGGGTAGCAAGGCAAAAAGAAACCTTTGGAGGGTGTTGGACACGGCAAGCGAAGGACGACGTTCAATGGAGACAAGGGCAGAACAACCAATGAAAACAGCAGTGACGAGGAAGTGCGTCAGATCGACCGACTGAAAACCTAGAGCAAGGTAGACATAAACAGGTGGTGGAGAAAGGTGACAAAAAGAAGAGACAATGATTACAAGCGTACGGTAGGGTATGAAGGAAAATGGTGAGCAAGACGTTCCCAGCGGCAAACAGATGGAAGGGCGCCAACGGCCAACGATAGAGGTACCTGCCAATACCTTAACTCTGAAGGTCTGCCCTCCTGGTAAACGGCAACGTCAGCATATACAGTACGGAGTGCAGTGTCGAGTATACGTACTCTCTGATAGTGTCGTACAAGAACTTGTAGCTGCGTAGATTACCTTTCAAACGACGGATATCAAGACTATAGGTATCTTTGAGGCGGTCTATCCGTGTGAGCTCGATGGAGAAGCGGACTTCGTCCCCTGCATCCTGGGCATTGTCTCCATAGATCGGCTCCACAGCGCCGGACGGGGTGGGTTCAACGGGGGACGGCGCAGTGCCAGCGTTGTCGTCATCCAGGGACAACGAGGGCTGCGACGAAGCCACGCCCGAAACCTGCGAGGACTGTCTTCGCATGAGAAGACCCTTGAGCATGCCGCCCGGAGAGGGGTGAGACGGAACGGGAAGTCCACGCTTATCGACCTACACCACACGTCGTCAGCGCATCATGACACCCGTGAGGGAAACGGACTGACGCCATTGGATGCCGCGGAACCCACCATCGTGAAGACCGCCAACCCACTCCCACTTCCGACCGTGCTGAAGCCCAAGCCGACTGCGCCGCCACTCTTTTTCCTCTTTGCACGCACACATCTGTACTTGAATTCGCTTTCAGCCTTGATCTCCACGCCCATCTCCTCCAACACCTTGCAAACGTGTTTGATGACTTCAGGAGGTGGTCGGGTCGTGATCGTGGTTTGATCAACAGCACCATGGTGGATGCGCAAGACGTCCTTGATGGGGGCCGACGCATTGAACTTCCAGCCAGCCCTGGAGAACGAGAACGAGCCCTCGCCAACGCCGGCGGACCGACCCTGTTCCAGCTCCGTCCTGGAGCCTGGCGTCGGGAGTGCAGAGCGCGACGAGAGATCCGTGCCTACACGCAAGCCGCCAAGATCCTCCTCGCCATCGGGCTTGACGTTGCTTCGTCGCCTGAACCACTGCATGACGTTGCGTGCCTTGGTTGTCGATGCGGGCATCTCGTGCGTTGGATGCCCGTCTTTGGCCATGGAAGGAAATACCGTGCCGCGATTGGTCTGCGAAGGAGACGCAGTGGATGACGGGGGGAACTGCTTCTCCAGATCGCGGTTCTCCTTGGCAGGGGTCTCGCTGACGGGGGTCTTGCCTTTCCGCGACTTGATGGTGCGGCTAAAGGGCTCGACCATGACCGTGAGCGTGTTCCGCCTGTTCTTCTTGGCCGAGTCGGTCGGACTGGACGAGACGGGGCTGAGAAGCGTGTTCTTGGCCGGGTCATCGGTGCTTGTCATTGTCGACGGTACCTTCCTGCTCTCCGGCACAGGGGTGCCTGCAGCCGAGCTTTCAGACGGGACACGGGACCGCGCCGTTCCGTTGACCACAGATGGGTCGCCGTTTGAACCGAATATTTTTCCGAGCCCAAACTTGTCCATCGACAGACCTTTGCGGTGACGACTGGATCCAGAGCCGGTAGAGCCGGTAGCGGTGTTGACCGAGTTGGCAGACTTGTCCTCTGCATTCGGGGTAGAAGGACTGGCAGGAGAGATGGCGACCGAGGGCGTCTGAGGTTGGTTTTCGCGCAGCGCGGCGGAAGGCGTGAGGTGTGTCGTATCGACACGGGACGGGGCAGGGCTAGTTGGCACAGCAGGAAGCGGTTTGGGCGGAGACCTCCCAACAACGTCGGCAGAGGGCAACGCTTTCTCGCCAGGTGCGCGGGGAGCGGTGTGAGATCCGGACGGAACACGGTCGACACCTTGCTTGGAGCTGGAGCCAACGTCTGCTTTCGACGCCCTGCCGTGACTGGACCCAGTAGCCCGCTCCTGTGGCTGAGGGTCGCCTGGGTACTCCACCTGAATGGTGTGTCGGAAACCCGTGGCAGCCTTCTTCTTTCCGGCATCCGTAGGCGATTTGGCTGAGCCATTGGGGGGGTGAGAGGAATCGATATCCGGGATATCCGCAGTGCCCGACGGCCCGTCGTCCGGTAGCGAGATGGTGACAGGAATATTGATGGCACTGGAGGGCGCGAATGGATCATCATCAGCAGGACTAATAGAGGTAGCAGGGGTGACAGCAAGAGACACAGCATTGCGAGAGTGAGGTGCAGGGGGAGGTGAGGACGAGTATATCGACTGGTCAATGGACGTCTCGTAGAGGTATTCTGGTTGACCAGGGGGTAAATTATCTCTATAGGAATGACTCCTTGGATTCGCGGAAGAGGTAGGGGCATTGAGCATGCCATCGACACGGGCACTCTGGGTACGCGCCACCCTGCTGGGTTCTGATTGAGCGGCGGCGGCCTGGCGCATCTGCTTCTGATAGGCCAATCTCTTCATCTGGTGTTGCTCCATAGCGGCGCGCTCGAGGTCATCGACACCCTTGGAGAAGATGTGGGCGTATGCAGACAGCCAGGGATGCACCATGATCGTCCGTAAATCCGCACGGCGGGTGGGATCCGGGACGAGCATAACGGAGAGCAGGTCCCTGGCTTCTGTGGACACGTAGTCGGGGAAGGAAAGGGGGGTATTGACAATATACTTGTACAAAAGATTGATGTTGTCGCCATCAGGGTTGGCGGGGTCGTCGTCAAAGGGGAGATAGCCTGCCAGCATGGCGTAGAGGATCACGCCACAGGACCAGATATCGACGGCGGAGCCGACGTAGAGGCCCTCGGAGATGACCAGTTCTGGCGCGGCATAGCATGGCGAGCCGCAGCTGGTCTGCATGAGATCGTCGGCCCGGTGTTCGAAACGGTTTGCGAAACCAAAATCGGTGATGATGACATTACGGTTGCGGTCGAGGAGGAGGTTTTCGAGTTTGAGGTCACGATGAACGATTTTCTTTTGGTGGATGTACCAGACGCCGGAGATGAGCTGGGAAAAGAGTTTTGCGGCGTCCTTCTCTTTAAGATAGCGGTGTGCGAGGATGTGGTCAAAGAGCTCGCCACCCGAGGCATAGTCGAGAATGATGCCGATGTACTTGTCTGTCTCGATGACGTCGTACAGGCGGACGATGTTGGGGTGCTTCAGGGTCTGCGGAGAGGGGGGGGGGGTTAGTGTCGAGCCCAGCGTCGGCGGAAGTGGCGCACCCGGAGGACCTCGATTTCGCGCTCGACCTTGGACATGCGGACGGAGGAGTCGACGCTGCCGCGCCGTATCAATTTTACGGCGGCTTCTTCGCCCCACTGGCTGTGGAGGCCGAGTTTGACCTTGCCGAACTCGCCCTCGCCGACGGTCTGGAGAAGGAGATAAGGGCCAAACTTGGGGATGGTGCGCCTTGGGTGTGCGGCCGCGTAGGCGACGGCGGCGGGGTGGGAGTAGACGTCGCGATATCCGGGCTGATCGTCCGGGGGCTGCTGCTGATGGTGGGGCGAGAGGACCTGGTGGGAGGCCCTCTGTCGCCTGGATGAGGGCTGATGGGTCGCGACGGGGGATGGCTGGGCAGAGACGGAGATGGGACGCGCGGGGGGGTGCTGGCGCGACGAGCCCGAGTCTGGGATTTGGAGGCTGCTCATGGCGAAGGGGCAATAAGAAGGGCAAACTGTTTCGACCGGACGTGACGAGGCCGCTTATAGACGCGTGCGCGTGGGACTGCCCGCGCGGGGGAGCAGACAAGGGCAACTTGGCTCGCTGGTGGACCAGCGTCGCAAGCAAGGCAACGTGCGAATTGATGTCCGTGTCTTCGGCTAGCGTCAGGCCCCGCCCGACAGCACGGCATCCAGCCCACGCACCGCTCGCCCGTCCACGCCCGCCGCCGTCCGCGTCGCTGCCCGCACTCGACACGAAACACCCGCCGCCGTTGCCCACAGCGGCCACCGAGTCTGTTTCGTCGCTCTTCCAATTTTCACACTCCGCACCCACGCCGGAAGCGACGGCCGGGCCGAGCCGAGCCGTGTCCTCCCCTTCCGGGCCTTATTGACTGCAACGACATCGCACTCTAAACCTGAAGCTCCACTGTCCCGGCACCCGACACCGCCTCCTCCAGTTCTTTGTCCGCCAGTGCCGGCCCAACCCACTCCCGCAGGAACGCGTCCACCTGCTCGGGTGCCCTCCCGACAAACGCCCGTGGCTCCAGCAGCCCGTCCAGCTCCCCCTGGATGGGATCAAAGTAGGCTTCCCCTCGGACACGCGCCATCAGGTCGTTCTCCAGCCCCAGGTTTTTCACCTGGTGCGCAGCCTCGTGGGAGAGCACCTACCGTGGCGAGCAAATCACGGAATCGAACAACGACGTTAGCGAGCATGGACCGTCATCCATCACCTCACTGCTTACTCTGATCTTCTCGTGCGCTTCCTGCCTGTCCCCGCCCTTTTTGACCATCGCCATGATCAGGTTCTCCGTTGCCATGAACGGAAGCTCTTGGGAAATCCGCCGCGCGATCACCTTGGGGTACACGACGAGCCCTTCGGACACATTCCGCAGCGTCGACAGCACAATGTCTGCCGTCAGGAATGCCTCCGGCAGTGTCACTCGCCGATTCGCACTGCGCCCGTGAGTCAGTCATATCGTAATTCATTTATCGGATAACAATGGATCAACCTGTCATCTAACGTCCGCTCAAACCACTGCATGCTGGACGTCATGAGTGCATTTTGGTGCAACACCATCAGGTGCCGCGATAAGCTGCACACCCGCTCCGACCGCATGGGGTTCCGCTTGTACGCCATGGCGGAGGAACCTATCTGAGTCGACTCAAACGGCTCTTCCACTTCCTGCATCTGGCTTTTCAGCTGGGAATCAGCCACACCGATCCTGGCAGGAGCTCGCCTTGAGATTAGCCAGCAACCTCAAGTCTGTCGCAATCTTGTGGGCCGTAGCGCCCAGCGAGGCGAGAGGGGCCAGCACATCGATGTCGATCTTGCGCGAGTATGTCTGCGAGGTCACAGGATACGCGTACGCAAACCCACTGAGTGTCGTCACGAGTGTATCTAGCTCCTCCACCTTGGCATGGTCCCCGTCGAACAAGGCGAGGAAACTCGCCTGCGTGCCCGTGGTACCCTTGACACCACGGAATCCGAGGTCGTCCCTGGCACGCTTGATGTTCCGTAGATCCCATAGGAGCTCCTGTAATGCCGCCGTAACACAGTCAGTGGGTCGATCGTATGTGGACGGGATTCGTCACCTGAATCCACAGCGTCGCGCGTTTGCCGACCGTAGTAAGCTGTGCGGGCTGGAAATGTGTAAAACCCAGGGTCGGAAGATCTCTATATTCAGCCGCGAACGCCGAAAGGCGTGAGATTAGAACAGCGAGGGATTTAAGGAGATAACCAAGTCCGGCTCGAATGAAGATCAAATCCGCGTTACTGATCTCCGCTTCAGCCGGCGAACCACATCCATCAGAGCAGCCACACGCACTCTGTCACATAACAGGAGGTGGCACCCAAGCTGCAGACACACACACGTGTTTGAATATCACCGTGAAATGGGAAAGCAGGAAGGCACTGTACTGAATGATGCCCGCTGCAGCTGGCGCAACCTGACCAAATGTGTGCACATGGGCCATCACATCGTGCCGACGTTTTTTCTCTTCCTTGGCTGCGATTTCGAATTGTTCCGGGGTCAGATCCTAGAGTATGGCGCTCGAAGCGTGTACCCAGAGTCAAAGGGGATTCCGTACGAGATGCGCCTTCATCTGCTCGATGGCTTCATCGCTGATCGGAAGCCCGAGCTGCTTCTCTGCAATGGCGAGGTTGAGCCACAACTCCCGCCAGGTTTTGAAGCGGTTCTGGAAGCACCGTCGGTCGCAGACCCGGGTTCGCTCGTATGAAGCTCACCGCGGAGGAAAACAAGTAGGACATTTCCTTGCTGGCATAGCGGCTGTTCCACCGGTTGAATTCTGATGACTGTGATTGCGTACGCGAGATTCGCTAACCTCGAAAGCGGTGTTTGATAAGTTTCAAGGGCCTCCATCGTTTGTCTGAGAGGAAAAGCGTCTCTGATCGGATTAGATGTTGGGGTTGTATAAATATGGCTAAAGCCATACCAAAAAGGGTTGATAACTATTGTGTAATGCCTCTGACCTTTCCTCTTCTCCAACGTCCTCACTGAGTACTAATGCTGGCAGGTAGTCTGGAAAGAGACCTCTGTACCTGTATACGAATCTGCCTTTTCAAAAGGTGCATGATGCTACGTTATTTTGTCGGTGCGGGCACGGCCGGATGGAAGTGCGCCGGCCAGAATCGGGGCAGAGTATGTTCACATTTTCCGACGCATGAGCTGTCCGAGTTGTTCCGCTCCGAGGATCACGACCCAGCGCCGTACGAGTACCTTGGACAGGGGTAGCCCCAAATGCGAGGCTTAGTCAGCCTCGTCCGCACAGAGTTCGAGAAAAAGTTGACAGCCCTGCAAGCATCTCGAACGTGTGCGCGCAACACGACGCGTGGAGAAGGAACACCATCGAAGAAGCCATTCCATTCTCTTTCTGCCGTGCATGTACGCTGCCACGCGACGGTCATCAAAGGTAATACACCTCGCGCGCGTATGACAACGCTCGCCGCAACTTTGAAGAACTGGTCTAGGTTAGCCATCTACGCCGACCGGGGCGTCATCGTGCTCAACAAACCACCCTATCTCGTGTGCCAAGGGTCCGACGTACAGGATGGCAACGTACGTGGACCACGTTGGCACGTGTCACCCCGTGTTCAATGCGTATGCTTGCACAGGACCAAACACCAAGGGAGAGAAATGTAGACAAGTTCAGCGATCTGTTGTCAGGTGAGTGCTCGTGATGATCTAGTGACAGACCTGTCGTAACCTTGCTCTCGCAGATCTGAAGGACCACTTCCGTCTGGACAACCTACCGCACACCGTTCATCGCCTCGACAAGGTCTGTGCCATGCTTTCTCCCCAGTGGCCCTTGGTGTGATCCCGATGTATAGGCGACCACTGGCGCACTGGTTCTCGCTAAAAACATTACCGCCGCGAGACACCTCTCGCAACAGTTTCAGCAGAGATCCGTCGGGAAGACCTATCTGGCGTTAGTGAGGGGCGGCGAAAAATCGTTCCCAGCGCGAAGCGGTGAAATCAGAGATGCCCTCGAGACAGATGGGGGCCATGTCTCGATCAGCCAGCGCTGCGGCGCCAAGTTCGCCGCCACAGATTGGGAGCTCGTGGCCTCCTCGGTGGGTGCTCCTCCCTCCCACTCCACCTTTATATCAGCTGACACATGGTGCAGCCCAAAGCACCCTTGTCCCTACTCAAACTGACGCTCCACACTGGGCTGAAGCATCAACTGCGTGTCCACCTCACCCATTCATTACATAGTATGCCCCATGCGTATGTTTTGCGACTCGTGACCATCGATGCTGACCCACGTCTCAGCACCTATTCTTGGCGATCCTGTGTACACTCGTAGCCCAATCTCCGACAAGATTGCCCGCACTATCAGAGTTCCGGAAAACAGGATGTTTCTGCATGCTTCCCGTCTCTGTGTTTCCGTAAGCTAGCTTCCCATCCTACCCTCCCTTTTTCTTTGTCACGTTGGCTAATATGCGGCTTCTCCGCCCCGGCAGCGTTTCAAGAAGACGGGCCCCAACAAGCACTTCCGTCTCGAGGTGGCGGCGGCTCTCCCAGGCGACTTTGTCACGCTCTGCCACGATGCGGGCATACCATTGGACAAGAGCGACATTACTGGTGGTCTCTTTGTCGATGGCGAGCCGGCCGGCTACACCATACCCGACCTTGACGGCCAGTGGCTCAGGAGTCTCCCCAGGACACATTGTTGACCCGGTGGCGCCAGCTTGTTCCGACACAGTAGCGCGTCTCAAGATTGCTTATCAATTTCAGGGACTTGTGTGTTGCTCCAAGGCACCTACTCACAACGTGTTGCTCGTCTCCATCGACGCCTTCCTCGATGGCCCCTGGGTGTTCACCAGAACCTTGTTTCGTCAAGGTTCTAGCCCCGCTGTCTGTTATTCGCTAGGCTTTTTCCGCGTGTTTACATCGTTGTCGGACGGCGACTAGGTAGCAAACTATGTACGGTATCGACGGTACTGTCATGCACGCGAGGGCCTGATTCATCAGGCGCCGCGCCCGACCGTGCGTCCCTCTGACGGTCGTCATAGTGTATAGCACATCCAAGAAAGAGCGCAAAGGTATCGTATAAGTATGCAAAGCGAAAGCGTCTTGTCACAAAACGGCGGCGTCGACCCGCGACGTCACCTCGTGCACAAGGATACGTCGCACGTCTCTTGCTGCAATGGTGTGCCCCTTCATTGGAACGTTGCCGCACGCAGCGGTGGGTGGTGGCCGGCCGGAGCTTGCCCCTGTCCGGAGAGCTGCACCTGCCCTTCCTGTTGTGCTTTGAGCAAGTTCCCGACACCCACGGCGATGGCGCCGACGGCCTGGGCGACACCGGAAGCCAGGACCGTGCCCCCGCTGATGGCAGGGATCGCGGGGATTGTGCCGGCGGTGATGAGCACGGCGCTGAGCGTCGTCATCGCGCGAGGGTGCTCCGCCGTGAGGAAGTTGAGGGCCTGGCAGGCGTTGAGCAGCCACGTGGGCACGTTGGACACCGTCGTGATGGCTAGGGCATCCGGCATCAGCACCGACGTGACGCACGGCGAGCAGAGCCGCATGGGAAGCGCACCTTGGTTATCTGGCGTCGCGTGGTTCATGACCGGCAGTGGCGGCAGCGGTGCGGACATGGCCGTCGACGAGGGCGCCGTCGTGATCGCAGCGCCCATCGTGTTGGCACGCTGCGGCGGGTGCCGCGATTTGAAGGCCGACGTGGCCGCGTGGATCGCCGTCTCGGAGAGTGCCTTGACGGGGTTCGGCCGAGGGTCCTTGGGTGGTGGGGCGGGGACCGCCTCCAGCCGTGTCACCTCGACGATTTCCTCCTTCTTGTCCCTCGAGGGCCGCCAGCGCGTGAGCCAGCTCCCCGACGATCGTCGTTCCACCGTCACGGAAGTGGTGGCGGTGGTGTCAATGTCCCCTAAACACCCATGTTGGGGGTCCGTCAGATCCCATCGTTCGGTCAAAGGGGTTCGAAACGGAACGGCGTACATCCCATGTTCTTCATGGCGATTTTGAACTTTTTCCAGCTCCAGCGGTACTTGCCCCCGTTGACCTGCGCCATGACGTGCTTCAGTTCCGTCAAGCGCGTCTTCGCCTTGGGGCCCATGTAGTACTGGGCGACCTTGTGCCAGCACTCTTCCGGCACTTTGCGCTCGACACAGCCTGATTTGATTTGGTTTAGCCACTCGTCGACGGGCATGTCCTTCTTTCGCTCTCCGTAAAACATGGGCGGGTTCTCCCAGGATTCGAAGACAGGGTTGAGGTCGAATTCTTTGATCTTGAATGCCTCGAGCATGGTTAAGCAAGCGGATAACAGAGTAGATAGGAAGGGCTTGGGCGGCAGAGAAATGGGTCACTTGCTCAACGTTCTGAAGCGGCACGGTTTATAAGTGCATTGCGTGCCGACCTTGCGGCTTCGTGGACTTCTTCCGGGGTAGTAATGTGAGCTGAGTTGGCATAAGACCCCTGAATACCCTATGGGTCCCCACTCGGTTATGGAACCATCTGAGCCGTGCACACGTTGCCGATAGGTGAGGGGGTAGTGCACAGCTCCACGCGGCGAAAGCAGCCGTGAGTGATCAATTCAGTAGACATGCTTACTGAGCTGGTCATACTATTACAAAGCGTTCGGCAGGTCTCCGGACGAGAAGTTCTGCTATACTGATGCTGTGAGTTCTGCAATGGAGAAAGAGTGAGCTCTGGAAGAAGGTCAAACACCTTTATACTCGCACGTGTCTCCAATTCGTTTAGGTAAGGACTATCACCATATCATCTAAACGATTTGATAGTAGATTTCTTCCATAGTAGAAGAAGGTTGGCCGGGGTCTCATTGCCAACGATTCGGATGATCGGGAGTCAGGATTCACGTTCTAGAACTTGGAATGTGTGAATGTGAATGGCAAGGAGAACATGAGGCCAGATGCACTGCGTTTCATACCTTGTTGTGGCCGCATTTGGACATTAGCCACCATTCAGTGGGGTAAAGTGTGATGCGAGGTCAACATGCTCATTTCGCGACGAGTCCTTGCATGCGCTAGCCGTGACCCTGATGCGGCCGATCAAGGGCGCATCGTCCAGGACGTTCCAGTGAGACTAGAAACTTCGGTCGACCACCAGAACAGCTCCATCGGCCGTACGCAGCGTCATTTACTTACGAAAAATGACTGAGCCAACACCCTTCATTTTTAATGAAACGCAAGCGGCAAATTAGGGTACGGTCCGATTTGGTTGACGGGGATCGTTTAGTGGCTAGTTGATATTTGTCAGCTTTACAATAGCTTAGTGAACTTTACCTATAAACGTACCGGGATTCAAGCGCACCAAACGCCACACTAGCACCATCACACAGTTCTTGTGCTTCATCCTGATGCGGTCGCCCTTCTCCATCATTACTTCGAGGACGCAATTGAAGCAGTGTATTGTTCTGGATGTTTTCTATGGTGCGTGAATTTAGAGTTGTTATTGCCATGGACAGTGGTCCGAACCACTATCATCTGATTCCATCTGTTGAGGTCATTCGTCGCTCGGCAAGCGAACTAATCCGCAGACTGGGGTACCCTTGAAGGCGCAGTAGAAAGAGTCAATAGCAACACTGAATCGGCAACACAAGCATCTCGCAGCACCGCAACGAGCCCTGCAAACACACCGCTCTGACCCACTCGTTTCCAGCCAGAGATGAGATGGGTCAGTCGCAATACTCGCTTAAAAACGTTTTTCAGCTAGGTGACAGGGCATGAGTTCAACGTACGTCCATGGAATGGCCTATGTGGCCGTTGACGGCAAATCCGACTTAATGCTTTGACCAATGACGCCTCGTCGTACCAGCAAGACGACGGGTGTACTGACTTTGAATTGCGAATGAGATTCGGACGTTGTTGAGGTTTCCTGCCACAAGACACAAAGCAGGGGACAAGAAAGCCATGCGTGGAGCCTTGCCTATGAAGTCCCCGTATTTAAAGGGCGTGGAGTTAGGGTGAAGCCCTCCGCGAGGTATTGCTCCGCAAAACACGACATCTAGCATAAGTTCGAGGTCATTGAGGGGATGCAGCGTGGGGCTGCGGAGCACCGTGAACATTGGGAGGGGTCATGGGAGGAAAGTCATATGGCTGTCCATGAGTCCCGTTGGTCACTAGATGTCCGGGCTGGCTTTCCCGGTTCGTCCGTGATGATAGATAGCATATCGACGATGATCGTCGCCATTACTTGCAGGTTCATCAGATCAGTGTATTTGTGCGATTTGGAAGCGGATAAGTTCGAGCGCTGACTCGGAGTACTAGCCTGCTGCGTCCGAATGTGACTCTTCAGCTACGCTGAGAACGTTGATTCTGCCGGAACAAACTTCGGTGGTCTTGATAATGGAACACGCTTGCTGTAATGAGTTCGAAGCCAAGGCTCGGCATTCCAAAGAACTTTGCAAGTGATGTAATAGTTCGGAGATATTGACTCCTCGGAGAAGACACTGCCTCAAACTAACTTCTTCACTCGAGCTCTTCGCATATTTGGATGACTTCACTCATCGAGGTGATGCTATCAGCCTCAGGTACATACGATCATTGCGACCGGCATTGAACCTATACCCTTGGGCAAGAAAGGTTAGTTCACCGTACCGGGCATATCAGAAGTGACTCACGACCTATGACAGACACAAGTGAAGGAATCAACTCGCTCTGGATATGTTCACGTGAGTCCGCCGGAAGACGTCAAGAAGGGGGTTAGGCAACGGGACTGAACCATGCTCGTGTGGTGCAAACGTCCGTCACGGTGGCAGGCGCTTGGAACACACTTGACTAGTAATTGCCAACCACCCCTGGCGCTGTAGGCCGGTTTGCCCCCAATTCTTGCATTTGCAACTTTGCCATAAACTCGCTCGCCGTCACGCTGTTTTGTTATTCGATGAAACAATCACCTTGAAGGATGCTTGCGGCATGGTATGTGCGCCGTGAGCCATTCATAAGTCTGCTCAATACTTAATCACCGTGCAGATTGTGAAACACAAGACATACATAGCCCCGGGCCAACAGGAAGTTTGCAACGTGCGATTGCGTGTTTGACCTTCTGTTCTTACAGTATGGCGTCACCGTTGTGACGGGGTAACATCGATGAATGTCATCGTGTTGTGCATATGTACACGCAATCTTCGCGGATCTGGTTGGGCTGTATGGATTCTCGTTCTTGACAGGAACACATTGATAGAACAGTGTCAGGGATTTCAGACTTCCTTGTGACGTTGTGGATGACCTCATTTTCAAGCCCCTGTAAACGGCGCCATTTCAATTCATCACTATTCATTCCAGTTGATGTACACGTTCTGCACCACGGTAACGTGGGCTTATTGGGATGAGGGTACTTGTTCTTGCACTTCTTTTCAACACTTCGCCACCGCATATGACACGTCGACCTTTTCCGCACATAACTCGACTTGTCTAGGATTTATGTTGTTTTCCGACTCATTCTATGACTTCCAGCGACCGTATTGAGACACTTTCCTTCGATCTGACTGAAGAATCAAGTAGCGGACATTTTTCAAGCGATTCCAACCATACCATCTCGAAGTGGGACCGACTACTAAGATACGCGAAAGAGCACGAGCCAAAAAGCAGCTTCCATACCTATTGCAAGTGTATCATTGAAAATGACCAAAGGAAACCTAACAATTTCCTCATTTCTATCTCTTTTCCGCCGATTTTGATGCTCGCGCTGTCTCCACGCTTGTCCACGCCTGGGGTTTTCTCCTTCTCCTTCGGAGTTATCGACACCGAAGAACCAAGCGCGGACAAGGCGAACATACTGGGAACCAACTGGTAAAGGATTGGCTGATCGAAATTGACACTCTCCTAGCGTAACTAGGCGGAAGGCAATAAATTGACGAGAAGAGTATGATGAAGCCGCTATTGCTAACGTGCGCGAGAACGTGAATCGTTTATTGGCACGCTGTTTTGGGGGTGGCGTCGAATCTCACAAATAAATCATATCAGTCGCAGCTGATCGTGATCTTCCCGTGGACTCAGTTCCGCTACGGGCTACTGCTATCTGCCCGAGGTTCACCGAAATCAAGGTTTCTTCGGCCAGTTATTTCACAACTTGAAGGTCTCCGACGTGCGTATACCGCGCCCGCGAGATTTGCCAGTCCGCGGAGTTCAGTAGGCCAAATTTCTCTGCAAGATTACTAGCACACTCTTGTGCTTGGGCCGCGAGAAATGGGCCAAGTGAAGACTTCCGACCGAATGTTTTCTGGTACGTTTAATCCGAACAGAAGACATAAAAAAGGTACTTATAATGGACTAGTGCCGGAGGTATTCTCATGGCATAGCAGTCAGCAACATGCAGAAATATCTAATTACAGTCGACTCCCACATAACGAATACCAGTCGGGATATGCTCCCAGGTATGCGTTATGAGGGAGTATCTGTTTTTGAACGGGGTGGCTGACAAGACGAATTCGAGCGACTTTTACGATCCCTTAGATAATTCTAGTATCACATTACATTCTAGCTGTAATAGAGCCTATTTACGAGAAAAATAGTCTATTCACTTGCTATCCCTCTTTGTCTGCATCTCGAGAGCCCATGTCCTTTGCCTGAACGTGCCCAACATGAAGTCCAACTTGTGAGCGAATGGGTCATTCAGCTCCTTGACAAAGCCGCGCAACACCAGCACTGCCTGGAGCACTTCCTTTCGTGTTGGAGTAGGCTCCAAATTGTCGAGCACAGTGATAGTATTGTCCTGGCTGTTTGAAGCGTGACTACTGGTGCCATTTTTCTCTTCCCGAGCTGCCTTCACATCCATGACTGCGTGATCACCTGTACCTGTAGAAATGATGCATTATTTCTTGTACTTGTATGTTTTGGTGTAGTGCACAATAGTATGCTCTGAAGTCGTGCACTACTGTGTTCAATGTGTTCAAACTACTATGATCCTCCATCCCCCTCGATTCAGA
>JBBPKK010000573.1:0-20343 GCA_038089215.1 Tylopilus vinaceipallidus
CTGGTCTTGTGAGGGAGGCAGCAGCAGCAGCTCTCGACTCGGGACACCCGGAAACTGCTGTAGACTGGCTTGAACAAGGACGCTCAGTCGTTTGGGGGGGAGCTCTTTCAGCTTCGCAGTTCCTATCAAGAACTGTCTCTTGCGCACCCTGATCATGCAAATAGACTCAAGCAATTGTCGGCTGCACTGGAAGACGCTGGTGCCAGACGTGAAAAATCACTATCCTTTTGACCCGAGCCAGAACAGGCTCAAACCACAGCCCATAGTTCGACCCAGTCCCTGAAGGACGTAGCCAATAAGCACCGAAAGCTGGCAATAGAGAGAGGTGAACTTTTAAGGGAGATCCGCAGCTTGCCTGGTTTCGAGCGATTTCTTCTTCACAGAGAGTTTTCTCAGCTCCGCACCTCGGCACATACCGAACCGGTTGTCATACTCAACGCTGCAGAAACTCGCTGTGATGCACTGGTTATTTCTGCAAATGTGGATGGCATTATTCACGTACCGCTTCCTAATGCTACTCTGTGGGGTTCCGTAGGTCTTCAAATTAAACTGAAGACTCTACTTCATCGATGTGCAAGTGCTACTGGTGTATCCGGGCCCTGCAACGACAGGGAAGGACAACTTAGGTTGCGGGAGCATACCAGGGATTGGGAAACTATTTTGTCCATTCTATGGAAATGTGTCGTCAAACCGGTTCTGGATGCCCTTGGTTTCTCGGTACGAACTGAGCTTTTCATATATCGACCTTGTTCGCTTATCCACACCTTTGGATAGACTCTTGGGTATTTACAACGTATCTTTTGGTGTCTAACTGGACCCTTCACGTTTCTTCCTATTCACGCTGCGGGCTTCTATGGACCACAGTACCTGCGACCTGGCCACAAAATATTTGATTTCGTTATCTCATCATATGTCCCTGCTTTCAGCATTTTCTCGTCCTCACCCAACCAAACTCTCGTATCCAGCAGTAATCTTCGCTTTCTCGCTGTCCGTCAGCCAGAGTCAGACGGCCAACTGCGACTTCCTGGCGTAGACAGCGAGGTGGAACACATCCGAACTGCAATCAAAAATTCTCCTTCGGAACGCATCACTCTTCTCGCGTCCTCCGCCGGAACGGCCGAGGAAGTACTTGGGCTGATAAGAGAAGCGGACTGGGCCCATTTCGCGTGTCATGGCGTCCAAGACGCTGTCAACCCTACCCAGAGCGGGCTTTGCCTTGCTGATCGATGTCGCTTGAAACTATCTGACATCCTTTCCCTCTCACGCCCTCGCGGAGGACTCGCTTTTCTTTCTGCGTGCCAGACAGCGACAGGCGACCAGGTCCTCTCTGACGACGCCGTCCATCTCGCTGCCGGGATGCTGTTTGCAGGTTACGGAGGCGTCACCGGTACGCTGTGGTCTATCAGCGACAGGCTTGCGCCCCGCGTGGCCAAGAACGTATACGAGGCGCTCTTTCGACACGACAAGGCACCCGATTACAGGGAAGCTGCACGGGCGCTGCATGGCGCCATCGAACGTCTTCGACACGGCCGTGCCTCGTTCGCAGAGTGGAGTCCGTTTATCCACGTGGGCCTTTGACTGTTCTGGTGTGCTGGAGGGATACGCCTGCTGTGATCGTCCTGCATGTTTCTGAGTCAGACTGTCGTATGCAGAAAGTGCATTTGGCTCGCGCACGCCAGTGACGTGAGTATGAAAGCTGCCCGAGTCGGCATACCTATTGCCAGGTGGGCATTGAGCACAGTTCCCACCTAGACACCCAACGAAAGGTGGACAAGCCGCTGAACTTCCAGCAGAGAATGCTCGCGGTGGCAGATGGAACTGGGTCGCTTGCGCTGCAACTCCGGCGTGCATTCCCAGAGCCTGAGTGTGATCTATCACGGCAATCTTCGCAACGTTGCTATTGTGGTGTTTGTAGCGGCATCTTGAAACCCTAATGACAAGCTCACACACGGAAACAGTGGCATGTCCGTGGAGATGCAAACACTCACGGAGTAGACGACACGCATGCAGTCACATGCAATGCGTGTTGCTTGAGTAGTTGTCCATACATGCATTCCTCTATCCAAATACCGTCCGGTTTACTCTCTCACACCGAAAAAAAAACGATGGTAGCATCGCTTTATTGCTAGCAGAGTACACGAAACCCGATCTACTGCAACTTGGTAAACATCTCTCGCGACTCCTGCAATGCCGCCAGCTCTACCTCCAACGTCTTCCGCTGCACACCGCGCATGCTCGCGTCAGCTCGGACGGAGAAAGTAAATCGCATGCCTACCTTTTCCTCGTTGGCGAGCTGGACGGCCTCGGGCACAGTCGTCTGATAGTCTGGTTGAGAGATCACCTTGTACAGCTTATCGAGACCGAGCCGCGCGAGGTCAATCTTCTTGTCACACTTGGCCACCTCGGCTTCCAGGTCGACCAGACCCTGAACAAGTGACGTAAGCAAAGGAGGAGCAAAAGGCAAGGTCGATACCACGTACCTGCACCTGCAGATAGACCACCACGGTCGACGAGACGACAGCCGAGCCGCATCCAGTGGGTATGCGAGAAGTCGACCCCTGGAGGACGTCCACGTTGCTGCAGCCCTTGGTCAACGCACCGATCGTGGGTGCCTGGGATTCGAAAAGTGCCTTCTCCTCGGGCGTCTGGACATGGATGAAAACTGGACAAAAGCGTTGTCAATTCCGTCATCCCGTCTCGTCTTCATAACGACTTACGTTGTATATTGGACTGCAGGTTGTATGACGCCGCCAGCGAACGTCCCGTCCGTAACGTAGCGAAAACAAGGTCAAACTTCTCTTCTGCATTCGTGGACTGGAAGTCCGTATCCTGATGATGAACATGTGAGAGACGGTCTAGGTTCGATAGGTGAACAGAGTCTCACAAGCGTGGGGTATCGCGAAACCATGATCGAGGGTGGATCCGTCGATCGCCTCGGTAGACGCTGCCAGAGCTCCTCGGTAACGAACGGCATAAATGGGTGGAGAAGCCGGAGACCATAGTCGAGGCAGGTGTGCAATGTCTGTTGTGCCGACGTGCGGACCTTTAGATCCGCTGAGGGATCGGTCATGGGCTTCATCGCCTCCTAAACATGGCATGGGCAACGGGATCCCCGCTAAAGAAGCGGCGAGAACCACGCACAATGTATACGTCGCACAGCTCGTACAGCCAGAAATTGTAGACGACCGTAGTAGCGGCCATGAAATTGCGTACTTCAAGGTATCTGTTGATCTCGCTCGCAGCAAAGTCGAGCTTGTGCAGAATCCATCGTTCCACTAGTGTCTCATTGCCAGTAGGCTACTCACGTCGTGAGCGAACGAAGCAATCGAGAGAAGCGGGGACTACCTTGGGAACATCGAGGGGGACAAAGTCGGGCTCGAACTTGAGCATCGCGAACTTGGTCGCGTTGAAAACCTTGTTGCAGAACTTTCTATATCCTTCCACCCGAAGAATTTCTAGGTTGATATCACGGCCTGCGTACCAGTGTGAGCGACTGTTCTTTGAATCAACGATCTCAAACTTACCTCCGCCCGAGTACGCGCACAACGCAAACCGAAGGCCGTCCGTTCCACATTCCGGAATACCCTTTGGAAAGTCCTTCTTCTGTCCCGCGATCGCTTTCGAGATCTCCTTGTCGTCCAAGTTGCCTTCGTATAGCTTTTGGTGAAGGTCTTGAAGAGGCACCCCGTGGATGACGTCTAGAGGGTCGATGACATTTCCAAGACTCTTGCTCATCTTCCGCCCGTGAGCATCACGAACCATTGCGTGGCAAAGTACTTCGCTGAACGGAACCTTGCCCGTAAGATAGATGCCGAGCATTACCATACGAGCGACCCAGAAGAATAGGATATCCCAGCCCGTCTCTAGTAAACTTGTGGGGTAGTAGTGGTCGAGATCGTACGTCTGGAGTGGACTCAGATCCGATGCCAAGACTACGAATAACAAGTTACCTTGTCGGGCCAGCCCATGATGGAGAATGGCCATAGGCCAGAGGAAAACCACGTATCGAGGACATCCTCGTCTTGCTCAAGGACAAAGTTCTTGCCTGCAGCCAACACTTTGGCACGTTCAGTGGCTTCCTCCAGCGTCCGACCCACGACCCAGTTCTTGCCATCATTTGACTGACAACAAGGTGTTAGTCAAATTGTGATGTCAGGGAATACCATTGTACACGCACATCATTCTCCCCGCCTTCAATGCGGACAAAATACGCAGGACAGCGATGCCCCCACCACAATTGACGGGAGATGCACCAGTCTTGTATATTGTCCAACCACCTGAACCAATCTGCTTCCGATTGTGCCGGCTGAATTTTGAGCTCTCCTGCCCGAGTTCGCTATCGCAAGTGTGAGACAAGCTATCTTTCGATGAAGAATGCCAACATGCCTTGATTGCTTCCTCCGCCAAAGGCTTGCATTTCACCCACCACTGGGGCTTCAGTATCGGTTCGATAACATCCCCTGATTTACTGTATGCGCATGTAGTTATTAAGAGACGCATACATGCACAAGGATAACAGAGACACGTACCTGCATATAGGGATTTGCATCGGATTGTCCTTGGTCTCGACGAACAACCCGGCTTCCGTAAGTGCCTTGACCACTTCCCTCCGAGCATGGAACCGTTTCATACCCTGCCAATACATACGTGAGCGTCGCTTGCTAGAAGTAATGCGTCCTTACGTTGAACTTCTCTCCGGCATTTGCATTCAGCGTGCCGTCGTCGTTGAGAATACTGATGAATTCCAAGTGATGACGCTTTCCGACCTCGTAATCGTTGGGATCGTGTGCTGGCGTGATCTTGACCGCGCCAGTGCCGAAATCCTTGTCGACCATCTCGTCTGGCACGATCGGTAATTGCCTGTCGACAAAGGGATGCTTTGCAAACCTCCCATGCAGGTGCTGGAGGCGCGTTAGCCGGACAGGCGAGACTATAGACAAACGCGATAGATATACCTTGTAGCGATCGTCCTCCGGATGAACGGCGATGGCAGAATCGCCCAGCATGGTCTCAGGACGTGTAGTTGCCACAATAATCTTTTCATCTACACGAACATAAGTAATAGGAAACTGGCACAAAAATAATGGCATACCAGAGCCTTCGATAGGGTACGCAAACGATGTGATGACACCAAACTCGAATTTCTCTTTGGGGTCGTAGCCTGGTACATTGAGTAACGTTCTACCCTCGAGTTGCTTTTGATCCACCTACGGGATGTTAAACAATGGAGAGGTGTCGAAGCAAGTGCTATACCTCCAAGTTTGATAGCGTGGTGTTCAGTCGGACACACCAGTTGACCAAACGATTATCACGATACAAGATGCCGCCTTCGTGCAACCGACAGAAATTCTCAATGACAGCCTTCGAAAGTGTCTGAGGCGCAGGTCAGAACAGTCAAGACAGCAATGTCGGCAGCTTACCGGGCTCATGGTGAAAGCCACGCGATCCCAGTCGAAACTTGTGCCGAGTCGACGAAGCTGGTTGGTGATACGTGACTGGTAGCTGCAAGACGTGAAAAGCGGGCCCCGCTATACAGGAAGTGCACGTACTCGTTCTTCCACTCCATGACCTTGTCCAGAAATCCTTCCCTGCCAAGGTCGTGGCGCGTTTTACCTTCTTGCTTGAAGAGACGACGCTCTACCACGGACTGGGTCGAGATACCGGCGTGATCGAAGCCGGGGACGAACAAGGTTGTCTTGCCGAGCATGCGATTCCTGTGTACTTGTTTACGAGGGGACGACAGCGAGGGCGAAAAAGGAGAACAGACCAGCGTATCAAGCCGTCCTGGATGGCGACAGTGAGAGCGTGACCGATATGAAGACTGCCGGTGACGTTGGGTGGGGGGAACGGAACGACGAAGAGACCCTCTGGTTTGGCCGAGCCATCTGGGGCGGTCTGCGGTTTGAAGAAGCCCTGGGCCTCCCACCAGTCGTACCAAGCGGCTTCGACGGCCTGTGGGTTGTATCCGGCTGCCATTGGCTGGGACATGTCTGTGCACGCGAGCAGGTCAGCAGCGAACGGGGACGGGGCTGAGCGGAGCGACCTTTCTTCTCGCCCTTGGGGGTGGTGTTGACGAACGCAGGCTCCTCCGTCTTCTTTTCTTTCTCTGCCTTGGCCTTTTTCTCGCCCACGGGTGCGGATGCGGCTTGCTTGGCTTGCTTCGCGGCCAGCTTGGCCTCTTTCTCGAGCCTTTTGGCCTCTTTCTTGGCTGGCACGACGTCAGCGGGCGGCAGCGTAGAACGATCTGTGTGACTCACCCGAACTCTTTGACGGCGCGCCGTCGTCGAGGGGGCCGTTCTCCGCTGCAGACGGTGAGCGAGACTGACCTGGCTGCTGAGGATCGCTGGCAGACATGTTCCGGGCGACGAGACTAGATCGGGTGCGTGCGATGGAGCGAAGGAGAGATCGATGCGCGCATGATCTGATCATGGACGTGACTCGATCCGGGTCAGGTGACGCAGCACTCTGACCTTCCACGTCAACGACCACCGACGACGACATGGTCTCCGCAACCACCACCGATGCGGTCCCAATCGAGACCGCCCACGAGGACATGATCGTGTGTACGCCTTCCATCGAGCGTGCGCGTGCTGATGCCGTCCTTGCAAGCACGATGCCCAGCTCGACTACTACGGAAAACGTCTTGCAACCTGTTCCTCGGACCGTACCGTCAAGGTTTTCAACGTCGTCGACGGCGAGCCCTCCAAGTCGGGGGGCCAGACGCTCAAAGGGTGCGTGTCCATCGCAGTCGTCGCACCCCGTCTCATGTGCTGGCGTCTCAGTCACACCGGCCCCGTCTGGCAAGTCGCGTGGGCCCACCCCAAGTTCGGGAATATTCTCGCGTCGTGTTCATACGACGGCCAAGTCATCATATGGAGAGAGCAAACTCAAGGATCCTGGACGAAAATAAAAGAGCATTCGCTCCACACCGCGTCAGGTTCGTCCGCCGTCCATACTCGTGTGCTCTGTCTGACCCCCTACCTAGTCAACTCCATCTCATGGGCCCCCCATGAGCTAGGTGCCATCCTTGCATGCGCATCTTCTGACGGCAAACTCTCGGTGCTCACGTTCAAAGGTTCGTCTCGCTGTTCTTTTGAACCCTGATTTTTTTCACCCAACGGCTGCGCTAGACGATGGTCAATGGGTTGCCGATATCTTCAACGGCCACGCCATCGGTTGCAATGCCGTCTCCTGGGCCCCAGCCACCCACCCTGGCTCCCTCATCCACCCCCATCAGCCTGGCGCACCAGCCCCTCCCGCACCCTTTAAACGCTTCGCTAGCGCTGGCTGCGACAACCTCGTCAAGATTTGGTCCTTCCGCGAAGATACCCAGACGTGGATCGAAGAGGAGATACTGGAAGGCCACGGAGACTGGGTGCGGGACGTCGCGTGGGCCCCCAATATCGGATTGCCCAGGAGCTACATTGCTACCGCATCGCAGGTACGTGCGGAGATGGTTTAAAGGACATGATTCGGTTCTGATTGTCATAGGACAAGTCCGTACTCATATGGACAAAGGACACGCCAACCGCACCATGGATCAAGGTGCCCCTCGACCCATCCCCCACTGCGTCTCAGAACATGCCGACTACACCTGGAAAGTTCCCCGATGTGGTTTGGCGCGTGTCGTGGAGTCTCGCCGGGAACATTCTTGCTGTCAGCTGTGGGGATGGGAAGGTGACCCTGTGGAAGGAAAACCTAAAAGGCAGCTGGGAGTGCGTGAGTGACGTAAATAGCTAATGCGTTTGCATCAGTGTTGTTAGCTACTTCTCTGCCAAATGGCACTTGGTTGCTAGAGGGCCTACAATACTGTGACCTGGCGTCATGACCTGGAATCTCGCAACGCAATGTATTGTATCGCCTTGCTTCTATCATCATGCCGAGGGAGGTGGTGATCGTGGCGACAGCGATAAATGGAGTAGTCACACGACGACTGGGAGACGCTGGCAAATGGCCAAGGCCAAATGCAGGACATAACCCAGGCGAAGGGGGGTAAAGAGCTTATGGAACTGGCCGGATGATACTGCAATTGTTCCCTCCATGTGCGTAAGTTGTGGCATTTCCATGCGATCAGTTTTACTTAATTACAATTGTCTTCGGCACTGACAGTTAAACGCACGAGCGGACGGATGCCCCAGCCATTCGACCACTCGTCTTGGCTGTCGTTTGAAGACGCCTGTCAATGTGCTGATTTGGTAGGGGGGTGCGTATGCTAGATCGTTGTTCTGCTTGAAACGCCGTATGCCTTGTGGGTTCCTTGTGATGTCCCACTGACATATTAAGCAGGCCTTACGTCGCGACGACGACAAGTGCATGCTTGCTGGCAAGGACGCTCATGTTTGTGGTGCTTTCCCTGCGGAGGCGACGCACATCATTCGAGCATCATGCAACACAGATATTGGGCAAGGTACCTAGAAGGTGAGTGTTCGAACTATACCTTTCTTCCACCAATTCACATACTAGTTACAGCGTCCCCATAGGTCAGGCACCTGGGCCATCCTCGGGACGTTTTCTCACGACGCCATTGTCGAGGAGCTCGCTGGAAACCCTATTCACACTCCCGAGAACATTATGTCGATGAACATCGTTTCCCACTACTTCTTCGATACCCTTTAGCTTTGGCTCAAGTTAGTCAAAGTCTGTCTGCCTCTTCTTTTGTTTGACTTGTGCATTTTCTTACATCTCTACAGGATGCACCACGATGGCTCGAGTGTTGACCTCTGGATAACAGCGTTGTCCACAGTTGCAGCCTTCTGACTCTGGTTTTTGTATTGCACTTGATTCATGGATTGTGAAGCTCATACCTTGGTCCAGTTGTAATCTTTCAGAAGGGTTCTATACTGTGTGTTTCCTTAGTGCCCTCTCATGTCGCAATCGTTCAAGCAAATCATTTATTTGCTACAGCATGAAGGCGCTGGTCCCTGACTCCAACTTGAGACACTTGACTGACAGCATAGTGAAGGGCTGGAGAAGCGAGATGAAGAAGCTCTCCTACAACACCCTTTAAACGCTTTGCCAGCGCTGGCTGTGATAACCTTTGTCAAAATTTGGTCCTTCCGCGAAGACACGCAGACGTGGATCAAAGAGGAGATACTGGAAGGCTACAGGGACGGTGCGGGACGTCGCGTGGGTCCCCAACATCGGATTTCCCAGGAGCTATATTGCTGCCGCATCGCGGAGGTGGTTTAAAAGACATGATGCGGTCCTAGCTGTCATGGGACAGGTCCATACTCATATGGACAAAGGATATACCAACCGCACCATGGGTCAAGACGCCTCTTGGCCCGTCCCCCATTGCATCTCAGAACACCTGGAAAGTTCCCCAATGTGGTTTGGTACATATCGTGGAGCCTCTCCGGGAACGTTCTTGCTGTCAGCTGGGGGGATGGGAAGGCGGTTTTCTGAAAGGAAAACCTAAAGGGCGGTTGGGAGTGCGTGAGTGACATAAACAGTTGATGTATTTGCTATCAATGTTGTTAGTGCTACTTCTCTGCCAAATGGTATTTGGTTGCTAGAGGCCCTGAAATAGTACCATGGCAACCCATGGTACATCACAGGAAGTCTACGAATGCGCATATTGGTACTGTGGTACAAGAGGCAACAGAAGAACCAACCTTCCGGGAGGGCATCATCCCCCTGTGTAAATACAGGAGGCAGCGACGGGGGAAAGGGAGCACGGGGACCGGCATGCCCGCTGGCGGTGACAGCGGCATCCCATCGGCACTCCAACTGGCATGGCCGTAGTAAGAACCGCCTCAGGCACCGCCGTTTGCTGGATTGTGAACCCAGGCGGTGGCAGCGGCTGCGCTAACGCGCCTACAAACTGACCTTGATACAGTCCCTGAAAGAAACGCCACTAGTGCGGGGGGTGACCGGACACTGACAACCAACACATTGTTTTTCAGGCTTGTGCCACAAGGCAGCATTCCAACAATGTACTCTACCACTCACCTCTTCCGTTTTTCTTGAACGCATATTGCGCCGTGATAGCCTTGTTCAGCAGTAACTAACTGTCCCTCGATTCCATGGTTGCATCGGTTGGGCTGGAAATCGGTGTACGGAACAAAGTCGTGGCTGTTTCTCAAGAAATCTCGTATGAAACCAAAAAAAAAAAAACGGATGGTGCACCATCACCATTGAGTCGCCGAAATCCCAAACGCACTGAATGTATCGTAAGAAACCGTCCGCCCATCTTCTCGTCCAAGTTTCTGTTCGCACTGACGTCCAACTGTTCTGTTACTAGCTATACCCCCACCGTAAAGCCAACGTCCGTGTATACACACCGTGCTCATGCTCATGGCATTGTAATCCTGTTCACTCACATTGGTTTTCCCAATAACTTTACCGAGTTCGTGATTTTGCATGCATACTCGGTATCTTCCCATATCAAAAATCAAGAACTCGCGGAAGCTATAATCTTGACGTACTTTCAGATACGCAGTCCTTTGAGAGGAGACATACCCTCCGCCGCGCCATTTGCAGCATGAGCCCCCTTTTTACGGCGCCCGTGACTCGTTCGCCAAGGTTTCCCTGGTAGTTATAAGGCCAGAATGTTTTGTCGTGGATGAAACTTGCTCACTAAATATGCTGTAACCCCTTGGTTTCTGTCGTCTTGTAGTCGGGACGTTGCATGGTCCCACTGCCAGTGGGAGTCCTTCGAAGCCACGCATATGGCAGTGTTGCGCTCCATAACCGATGCCAAATATAGTACAACATATAGTACAACACTGAAGTGCCCTCAATACCCTAACATCTTTGAAGCGATTCGGAAAGGGAGCGTGATGAGAAAAGAAAAGAATTTAAATACATCACCACCCAGCATCGCATCACGCTCTCTCTGCATGTCATTACGCAGGTTTGTGCGTTCCGTGGCCATCTCGGCACGGAGAGCTGCACGCTCTGTATCCATGCCTGCCTGGAGGGCTGTGCGTTCCGTAGCCATTTCTGTGTGGAGATTCGTGCGTTCTGTAGCCATGTCTGCAAGCAAAGCCGCGCGTTCCGTAGTCATCGCTGCATGGAGATTCGTGCGTTCTGCAGCTACCTCTACACGCAAGGCGTCGCGTTCCGTGGCCATCTCTGTACGCAAAGCCGCGCGTTCCGTATCCATCCCCGCGTGGAGGGTCGTGCGTTCTGTAGCCATGTCTGCAAGCAAAGCCGCGCGTTCCGTAGCCATCTCGGTGCGAAGGGCCGTGCGTTCTATAACCATCTCCCCTTGCAAGGCTGTGCGCTCATTTTGCATCTCCCCTCGCAAGGCTGCACGCTCATTTTGCATCTCCGTGCGAAGCACAGTCCGCTCGTTCTGCATGTCAGCACTAGTTTCGTTGTTCAACCCGGACAGCGCCTCTAGCTGTCTCTCGAGCTAGACAACTTTTTGATTAACTACGAACGGCACTGTTAATGACGACAGACCACGTTGATCGTCTGCTGGTGACGTCGTCCAGCATGGTGGCTGGCCATTCTAATGGCGTCGGCAGTACTTTGGGAACTTGAGGAGGGCGGCGTGATTGCAGCCACTTCACTTCCAGGCTCAGATGGCCCCTCTGTGGCGGCGGGTGGAACACCAACACCAGCACTAGCGCCCCCTCCTGCAGCGGATCCACCCTCTGCAGGCAGGTTGACACCAGGGACTAATGTTGTGTTGAAACTAGTGTAGTGATTGTTGGTACGAATGGTTGCAGAACAAGAGAAGTTCGACTTACAGGTTGAACGGCCCTGGTCCGTCGACATCGTGGGGCGGGCTGGTGGTGGCGGACATGATAATAAGGATGAAGGACGGAAACGACGAGTGAGAACCATTTGTACCCCCAGGCAGGTTTGGAATTCTATGCCAGTGCATCGCGAGCAGGATCCCGTCACAAAAGAATACACGTGAAATTACCTCACGTTCCACAACACAGCCACTGATTTTTCTACACGGCATGGCCCCCGCCACATCACCAGCGACTGTGTTTTGTGTGCATTCCGCTTGGCTCGGCTAGTTGCAAGATCTGGAAAATGGCTTCGTTTCTTTTCGTTCTACTTCGTGGTTGTGTTTTTTATAGAAGACTAATTCAAGTGAGCAATACATTTGTGTGTTTGGTGGGATACCGAGAGTCAGTGGCAGCCTGGCATATGAGCTCGTTCGGAGTTTATGGGCCCGTCTCCTCAAATCATCATGATTGAGGTAACCTACTCATTGGCGAAGACCTAGTGCTTTCCATGCGAGTTAACCCCCCTCCCTCTCCCCGTCGGAGTACCATCTACTTGCCTTGCTTCTATCATGGGATTGGATTTGCAGTAGCAAGGTCCCCCAGACACGCCATCTGGGGACAAATTAACCACAGCGGTCCCAGCTGAAGAATATCTCTGATTTTCCGAATCGTCTCGTTATCTCAATCACGATCCCCTCCCCCCCTTGATAACCATTTATCCACCTTTCGTTTCACTTCGACTGACATCTGTTACTGTCGCTACGTTATGTGTCCTCTACCCTGCCAAAGTGCCACCTCGCTTTCGACATATAGCGGCAGTCAACTTAGAACAGAGGAGTTGTCTTTGATTGATTCCGTGTGGCCTCTCGCTGGTTACTACGATCATCAGTGGTTACATTAACCCTTTGGCGCTCAGCGTTCGCATATCCCTGAATCCGGTGCGTTTTCGTCATTAATTGGCTTATTGGTTGGGCTATCACGACACGGCAGGCCCAGGTGTCCTGTTGGTGCCGAACACTCTTTGCCGAGTATGTAACCCGCGACAGCCTGAATGATAGTCTTCGAGTCCGTCAACCATGTTTGTGAGGCACCAGCAAGTCCCCTTCATGCCCCCGTTTCGTCAAGCTGACCCAGCCCCAGGTCTCCCATCTCCATTCTTCTGGGCCTACTCTGCCTTCCTGCGCTGGCCCAAGATCTAGGTCTACCCTCGACCGACCCGGCTTGTGCAAATCCACCCATGGACCAGTGCACCTTCTATGCCGACTGTCTCGAGTCCCGATACCAATGCGGTCCGAATGGCTACCCCATCAGCTACGGTCAACATTACTGCCAAAAAATTTCCGACAACCACACCCTGTTCGACGCTGCGGGGCAAGCATGGATGCTTGCCACTATGCACTGCCTCCAGCTAGCGCTCGTTGACGACGCTGTTGATGCGACGCCCCCAGCAACGTCCTGCGAGGCACTCCAGAACCAGGCATTTGCGTCCCACGCAGGGTGTCTCGTCGACAATGGGCTTTGCACCCTAGGGCCGCACGACTGGGAGGCAGTGTTGAAGATCGTGGGCGTGACCACACTCGTGTCCAGCTGGAACGCGCTCAGCGCAAGTGCACAGACGGTGGTGGACTGTGCTGCATTTTATGCGTTTCTAGTGTCGATGGGGTTATTTTGAACGTTGATTACGTCTGCCATGTTTATTGTATAGGGGATTGCAATCCCTGTCAAGCCTCGTCTACATGAAATAACCGGCGAATGCGTCAGCACGTTTTCGGATGAACAGCGTCCCTTCACCGTCGAGTACTACAGTAGATTTGCTCTTAATGCATGCGAGTGGGGCGGCCAAAACGCTATGCATTGTGTAGCTCATGCAACTAGGTATCTACCGCCATGTAAATTTCTCGAGCTAAGTTTATACAGTGTTACGTCATGCATTATGACCAAGTCTACTGTACTACAGTCGACTCCCACATAACGAATACCTGTCGGGATATGCTCCCAAGTATGCGTTATGAGGGAGTATCTGTTTTTGAACGGGGTGGCTGACGAGACGAATTCGAGCAACTTTTACGATCCCTTAGACAATTCTAGTATCACACTACATTCTGGCTGTAATAGAGCCTATTTACGAGAAAAATAATCTACTGTCCTGGCTGTTTGGACCATGACCACTGGTGCCATTGTTCTCTTCCCGAGCCGCCTTCGCATCCATGGCTGCGTGATAAATGTCTTCATCACTCGCCTCGAAAATGTCATGGGACTCGAATACCAGGTTAAGAGGCTCTTCATTGAAGATTCATACGGTTTGAGCGTTGGAGGATGCCGGCTGCCTCTAAATCATTGGGGGCATCTAATTAAATCATGTGGTTCTCAAGCCATTGAAAGTGAATATTATATAATAAAATTTCCTAATTAAGTATTCTCGGCATTCTCCGAGGTCAGTTATCGGTTATGACCATGAAAATATGCTATCGGTTATCCAATATGGGGGAGTTATCGGTTATGGGTACAAAATCACTGCAAACCAACTCGGGAAATTCAAAATACTATACGTTATGAGGGAGTATCGGTTATGGCGACATTCGTTATGTGGGAGTCGACTGTAGTAGTGCACTATGCATCATGTCTTTTGCACAAGGCTGCACTTGGTCAGACCTGTCAGTGCGGAAGCTGAGTCCGGACATGGGCGGTAGAGGTTCGGTAGAGACTGGTAGGATTCAGCGGTGGCTTCGGCGACAAATGCAAGCGCATGGAAAAGGGCCACGCCTCGACAGAAGAAACAGAAGGCCTTGTCCGGGCTTGCAACGTACGGGGAGTACGTGAAGCTCATGGTGGAGGAGCGTTTTCTGCGTGTGCCTTCTACCTATGTACGTAGTACTTCGACCAGTCCTGCCCGTTCTCCGGCCAGAACGACGCCGCATGCGCCTCAAGCACTGCATTCAGGCCATCCCGTTTGACACAATTCTCAAACTTGAAGCTCGCCGCGACCGCGTCCAACTGCTCCCAGCTCAACCCCTTGAGCAGGTCCGCCCATTCCTTGACCATAAACTCGGCGACGAGCATCGTGCGCGACAGGCGCGCGACCCTGTTCTCGAGGCTCCAGATGGGCGGATAGAGCCGCCGGTAGGCCTCGGGCACATTGTCTTGAATGTGGTCCACAATGGGTTGGTAGACGTGCCGGACGTGCTTGTCATTGGTGCCCCACGCATCGACAGCGAGACGGAACTTGCGCGCGAGGAACGCGTCAAAGCGCTGCATGTAGGGCGTCTCGCGGGACACGTAGACCATCCCCTGAAACCCGACATCCTTGTACAGCCAGATTGACCAGCTGAGTCTGTCCTGTTGAGGGGAAACGTGCGTGTCAATGGACATGGCCTCACGGTGATGGCGAGTTGTCGATCCGACGCACCGCAGCGTACATGTCGAGCTGGTCCTTGAGCACGTGGTACCGCCGCGCGTTGATCACGGGGGTCTCCTCCCTGTCGTATTCGCGCCGGGCATAGACAGGGCCCCACTCGCCGTTCCAGACGCAGAGACCACGCTGGTCCATCCAGGCGCGCTTGCGCTGGTACGTGTCTTTCATCGCCTGGATCTGCTCCGGCGACCCGTCATACGGCGCGGGGGACGCAGGGAAGCCGTACACGGCATACTGGCAAGGCTAATGTAAGCCACTAGCACGTGTCATGCAAAGAGGTCGGCCTCACGTCGTGAATGGCGTACGCTGTGTTCGTCCACCGTTCCTGGGCATCGTCAGGAAAGGCTGAGAAGTCAATGGCGTACGTGTTGCCGTCAAGGAAGAGGATATGGTGTGGATCGACGGCGCGCACAACCGCGTGCACGCGGTCGTAGAACTGGATCAGACCCGGCGCGCCGAGCTGCGGGTCGGCGGGCTCGTTGAGCAGGTTGTATCCCGCGACCCAGGGATTGTCCCTGTACCGCGTGGCAATCTCGGCCCAGAGCCAGACCAGCCTGTCCTGGAAGTCCTTGTGGACCCAGAACCCTAGCATAAACGGGCGTCAGCGACGAAATGCGCTATCGATGCAACGCACCGGCAATGTGCACTCCTGAATCGCAATGCCAGCCCCCGTTTTGGCCGCCGGGCGCGGTGTGCATGTCGATGATGGTATAGATCTGGTGCCGCGCACACGTCTCGATGACGCGGTCGAGGTGGCGGAACCCCTCGAGCTTGAGTACACGCGGGTTGGCGTCGTCCTCGAAGTGCCGATAGCTGACTGCGATGCGGATGCAGTTCAACCCGAGCGACCTGAAGAAGACAGCATCAGGATCTGCGAAAAAGTAGTCGAGGAACTGTCGTTGCAACTTGTGCATTAGCGCGTGTGTGGTAGGGCATAACAGGCCGAACCTTGTTGAAGAAAAAGTCTGCCTTGTCCTTGCCGATCGCGGTCGTCAACGCATCTCGGGTCTGGAACTCACAGCCAGGAAAACCTGGATCGTATCAGTATGCTATGTGTGAGAGCTAGCCAGTGTGAGTACCGCTGATGAAGTTCTCCATCCTATGGGCCTCGATAATAGTATAATTTACAAACAAAGAAAGGCTGACCGCTCACGTCATCCATCCTCCTAGCCCAGCGCCATGCAGAACGACTTCCTTTCCTTCAGCGTTGACGATCCTGGTCCCTTGCACTCGCAAAAAAGAGGTCGACATCTGTAGAAGGTGAGGGTGAGAAGTGTGGGAGAGGCAGGGCAGAGCATGAACGATACTCCACTTGCCACAAGCCTCCCTGGTCACAAGATTAGATCCGAGAATATACTGATCGTATTTCGTGGGTCACGTCCCGAACATGCCGAAGTGGTCCGCAAACTGCGCGTGGATAAGCAGATCTTCCGGTGTAGATTGCGCTTTGCGAGATAGACACTCAACCAAGATCACTTTGCCAGACTCCTCACTCAGTGGTAGCAGACGGAAAATTATTTCTATTGAGTAGATGATTCTCATCGCAGCCTACCATAGAATTTTTCACGGGCCTTCACGCCTCGCCGAGTCTCTTCGTCTTTAAGTTTCGTTTCCAACCCTACCCATACATGGCGGGCATATGTTTCAGCATGCTATAAGGTTGTAGCAGGATAAGCTCAAGGAATGAGCAACATGAAGTTCAATGCCATACCTTGACAAGACTTTTGATGTGATCCATGGTAGACACATCTGGGCCAACCAATCTGAATGACTGAAGGATGGGTTTCCCGCCAGGGAATGCATACATTGCATGCATCCGCAGTGGCACGGAAGCTTCTTCTTGCAGTGTGGCGTCCAGAAAATGCGCGTCTGACAACTAACCCGCGCGATGCGTCAGCGAGGCACTTTCCATGACGGAGAAAGAGGAACGGGCGTACAACATTGAGCGTGACGCAGACTGGCCACGATTCCCGTCCGCCCAGGACCTCGCCCTCGTCCCAATAGTCCGCGAGCTCAAAATCGGTCGCCCCACTGACAGCTTTGGTCCCCAGCCCGTCCCTTTTCTCAGCCTCCGCGTCGTGATCGACCTCCATCCCGGGTTCGCCTTGTGTCGCATGCTTGCGCGGCGCGCGGTACTCGACCCCCTTGGTACGCGGCACCTTGGTGTCCCAGAGTGCGGCACGACAGGCGAGCATGAGGCAGTCGACGAGGTTGCCCGCATCGGCAAAGACGACGGCGTCCACCTTGACGGCCCACGCTTTCTTGCCCGGCACGATGGCGAGATTGGTGGGGCGGAGGGACGGATGGGCGAGCACGCTGTCCAGCAGGGTGGACAGGTCGGACTGGAGGTCCTCTAGCGCGTTCGAGGACAAGAGCGGGTACGCTGCGGGGGAACTGCCCGCGGATCGTCATCGGGGGATGAGATGCGACGACGCACAAGAACGCACCAAGATACGGTACAGGCGATCCTGCCGCCCTCGTCCTGGTCGCCTGTCCCGGCGACTTCGAGTTTCACGCCGACAACGACCTCGGTGCCGCCGCCGACGGCGCCCGCCTGTTGCACGTAACCGCCGCGACCAGAGCGTCCGATGCAGACCTTGGCGCTACCGTTGGCGAGTGGGACGGCGCCAGTCTCGAGCGCGATCGGCCTCCAATCCGTGAGGGAGCGGCCGTCGAGGCGCAGGGGTGAACCAGAGAGCAGCGACGACCGCACGTACGACTTTTCCGCTTTGGACAAGGACGCCATGTCGCTGATCAACGGCCGAGCCCGCTGTTTCAGCAGCAACTTTGCAAAAGACAGATATACGAAGATAACTAATGTAACTGAGTGTAACCTACTCATGCCTGGCCCGCGGCGGCAAGCTTCACGTTAAAGAACTGTATCAGTTCGAACGCAGCGCTGTTCGAGGCCGAGTTAATCAAAGTACTACGTACATAGGTAAGCACGAGCAGACGTTATATATCGTCCTCGGGACCCTCCTCGATCATCTTCGCGTACTCTTCGTAGGTGGCGAACGTGGGCAAGGCCTTCCGCTTCTTCCGCCGACCCTGGCCCTTGTCTGTGCACTTGCGTTTGTCCCCACTGCCGAATCCTTGCCACTCTTCATCCTCGTCCTCCGCTTGGGCGTCTGAACCGTCGTACTCGACGAGGCCGCCGGGCATGTCATCGATAGCGACCAGGTCGTCGTCGTCGGAACATTCCGCAAGCGAAATGCCATCACCGGGTTCGTTTTCGTCTGTATCCGTATCGGCCCCTTCGGCGCTCGCGTCGCCGGGCGTGTCGGGATCGGATAGCAGCTCATCATCATCGACATCGATATCCTCAAGGAACACCTCGTCTCCTTCTTCGCGCGGCATAGTGGCTTGCATCGCCTGGCAGTGCGTGTCAGGGAGGGGGAAAAAAAAAGACACTGCGCGAGCGTGACACGGGCGCACCTTCCAGACCGCATCTTCTTCTGCGTCGCTGATCTCTTCTTCGCCGCCCTCCTGGTCACTCGCGGCATCGTCCTCATCCTCCGATTCCTGGGCATCCTCTGATCCCGCCTCATCGTCGCGCTCGTCCTCGTCGCTCGCGTTCGCAAGCCGCTCCCGGTTCTTTCTCGAAAAGTACTTGTGGAAAAAGACCTAGACGCGGCATGAGTGTCACCCTGTATCACTCGACACGCGTCCGCACCTCGTCCACAGGCACGTCCTCGACCCGCCTCTTCCAAAACGCGGCCTCGTTTGGGAGCGCACCCCCGCAGACCTCGCCCTTGACGCGCTTGACAGCCCCACCGTCGACTGCGCCCGCGGTGGGTTGCATCGCGCTCGCGCCCTTCGATTTCGGCTTTTTGGGGTTCTTGTACACGAACCGGTCGAGGAAGTGGGCAAGCGTGTTGAGCGTCAGGTCCGGGCTCGACGTGATTGGCTGCGACATGA
Organism: Tylopilus vinaceipallidus; assembly: GCA_038089215.1. Lineage (NCBI taxonomy): Eukaryota > Fungi > Basidiomycota > Agaricomycetes > Boletales > Boletaceae > Tylopilus > Tylopilus vinaceipallidus. Next base: position 19,021 of record JBBPKK010000573.1, read on the forward strand.
GCAGCTGATGTGCATGCAACGACACGGTCGGGTGGTAGTGACGGAGGAGCGGGCGCTGGGCGTGGGTGAGCAACCGAAAAGGGTCCTCTATGGAACGCGACGCACGAGTTCGTACAACGCGGACGCGGACGCGTGTGCAAACCGGGGATCTCGTTTTCGTGGATCGTACTCTTGTGCTGTTGCCGTGGACGGCGCTGGCGCGTCTTGGAGGAGCGTGCGCGGGCCTGGTATAGTACTGAAGACCTTGGGGAGGGTTGGTTGACCGCCGGGATGGAGCACGGATTACACTCACCTCGCCAAGTAAATAGAGCCCTCCGACCACAAATTCTGTGCCCCCCGCGCCACCACCGGCCAACACCTGGATGAACCTGCGCACAAAACTCTTGACCCGCTCAGTGTTGGTGTCCGTTTTCAGGGATTTGAACAACAGATTCAGGTACATCGTCTGCTTGGACGAGGATGCCAATCGACCGTCGTGGAGCGAGGAGTACAGTGCACGATAATACCGGTCCACAATTGACTGGGAGCGGGACGAGGGCGAGGAAGAACCGGGTTGACTAGCGAGCGAGGATGCAAGATGCTGGATGAGGACAAGAGCCTGCAACGAAATGTTAAAAGTGGACGTGTGCGTAATGAGGAAGAGTGTGTCGAGGTGCTTGTGGAAACTGGACGTGGCGATGAGCGTCGTGGAACAAAAATGAAATAGCCACGCTACCTGGCCTCGGCCGCATCGAGTTTTGCGAAAGGTAGAGCGCGGTTGACACCAGTCAAGATAGCGGATATCAGTTTTCCGTGGGTATCCTCTTCGTTCTCTGCGACTTTGCCTTCTTTGAGGAGGTTTTGAAACATGCGGAAATAGACATCGATGAGTTGTAGAGCCACGTCTGTATCGCCTGGCTGGAGAAAGATCTGATTGAGTGTAATAGCAGCGTAGTAGCGGGAATGCTCGTTCGTAGTGTTCTTTCCTTTTGACGCGGACGTTTTGGGAGCAAAGACGAGAGAAGTCATCTCGCGTACGATGACTGTCTTCATGAACGGATGTGCCTGAAGGACTTGGAGGAGGTGGTATGATGCACGGGAACAAATCTGCTTTTCTCCATCACCCTGTACGGTGTTATGATCCAGAAAGGGGGGAGAACGAGGATGGACTTGCCAGCTTGTTCACGAGGAGCCTGAGTAGATTGTGTTCTTGCTCGGGTTTACCTTTGAGGAGGTTGCAGATGAGCGAGAGGGCCTGTGTCCTCACGTACGGGAGGGGATCGGCAGCGAGGTTTTCGAGGATCTGCAGGATGGAGAAAAAGTACTTTTTTAGCCAGTCTTCAA
>JBBPKK010000574.1:0-20261 GCA_038089215.1 Tylopilus vinaceipallidus
GAACGAAGTACGCATAAAAGATAGCAAGCGGCGGCATGATCACAATCAAAGTGAAACGACCCCATTGAGCTTCTTTCCACCAATTGGACCAGGAAATTTGGGGACGCAGTTTTGCATCCCGAAGGACGTACGAAACGTAGCTCTCCGAGCCATTGTTTGCAGACGTATCTGCAGGAAGAATAGGACTATTGCTTGGTTCCATCATGACGCATCACACTTGTTTTCGTAGCTTTCCATGGATTTATTGACTTTACCCAGCCCCGGCATGTTCGAAGGGGCATAACAGGATATACGGAAATGACTTTGCGATCATCGGCCCTGGGCACGGCTCGGTATTCTGGTTCGCCTAATGGTGGCACTTGTCAGGCACTGAAACTAGTAGCACTCCTTACGGCCAGCCATAACCGATTCTATATGAGGCTTCAGTGAGGGGTGGTGGACGTCGGCTACCGTGAGAATTGGGATGTCAGAAACGAACAGCGGATACAAAGAACTGACTCACGACCCAACGCTCATGCCCAGAACGAATGTTCGGATGCTGCCTTGTGGCTTGATGGCGCTACGCGATCGACGGGGTATGCCTACTGATACCCACATTTACGTTCAGCATGATCCGGATGACGAACTAACAATTCGGTCTCGGCGTTTCTGACCTTATCGGTGTGCTGTAGGCCTTACAAGGAAACGCTGCATTCCCAACGTCGATTGTGGTTTGAATATCGACGTCCCTGGACCTTTACAGGCTATCGGAGAATTCTGATTGTAAGGCATCTAAACTAGCAAAATTGTGGGCCTATCAATTCTGTCAACTTGCCATCATATCGAAGAAAGATTTTTATTCAAGATCTTGACTTCTGATAACGTGACCTGCCTTGATGATGGAGGCTGTCCTCCCGCTTGACACACGATGAATGGCAAAACTTTTGTCAATGTCCAACAACGGTAAAGCTTTTTGTTTCTTGTTTTGTTTTTTATTCACAAAAACTATCTCCAGGGACCTCCAGGGATGACGATAGTAGCATTTGTCAATCGAAGGACATCCTAATTGCCAAAGTGAAGCTTTGGTGTGACCCCCTACTTTCGCCACTGCCGTTTGATTCTCATCTGATGGCTATATTTGTTAGCAAAGCTTGTCTATCATCAGTATAGTCTCTTCGGAACAACTATATAAACTTCTTCTGCGTCAACCAGAACAGTTGCACACTTACCCTCGTTTGCAACACATCCAATGGCGGCCAAGGCGCATGAACCTATTTTCATAGAAAATCCTGATCACTTACCCGCAGAAGCTGTCCCAGACAATTTTGTGTCGTATACTCTCAAGCATCAGACACCCCTTCCACCGATTACCTGGAAAAATTGGTATAGAGAGCTACATTGGTTGCACGTCTTCATCCTGGTCGTTCCACCAGCCCTCGGCATAATCGGTTCTTGTTATACGCCACTGACGTCGAATACAGCCATCTGGTTTGTAGTTTACTCTCATCTTACTGGTTTCGGTGTGTTGGCTCTTATTGGCGTGGGGAGATTGTGCTAACAGAAAGGGTAATCAAAGGCTTAACTGCAGGGTATCACCGTCTATGGACCCATCGCACGTATAAAGGAACTAGAACGTTGGAGTACATTCTCGCTATTCTTGGCGCCGGCATTGTCGAGGGTTCTATTGCGTGGTGGGCTCGGGGACACCGCGCTCATCATCGATACACTGACACCGATCTCGACCCCTATGACGCCCGCAAAGGCCTACTTTACTCACACATCGGGTGGATGATTTTTAAACCTAGGAGAAAGCCTGGTCCCGTCGACGTCAGCGACTTGCGATCGAATCCAGTCGTCAAATGGCAGCACAGATACTATCTTCTCCTCGCCTTCATCATGGCGATCGTCGTACCCACCTCAGTGGCAGGGTATGGATGGGGGGATTGGCAAGGCGGATTCGTGTGGGCTGGTTTGATTCGTCTCGTAGTCACCCAGCACGTCAGTTTTCTCATTCGCCTCCTGAATACGAGCCTGACGATCGTCCAGTCCACATTTTGTGTTAATTCGTTGTGTCATTGGCTCGGAGATAAGCCCTACGATGACAAACTAACGCCAAAAGACTGTGTACTCACGGCGGTCATCACTATGGGTGAAGGATATCACAACTTCCACCACCAATTTCCGATGGACTATCGCAATGGCTACAAGTGGTACCAATACGATCCGACCAAATGGTTCTTGTGGTCTTGTGAAAAGCTCGGTCTGGCAACACATCTCAAGGTGAGCAACCCACGTTACGTCTTTTGGAGTCGCATCCGCAGCTTGTACGTCACAGAGGTTTGCGGACAGCGAAGTTCAGAAAGGCGAGTTGACGATCCAACTCAAGCGTCTTCGACAGAAACAAGACGCGCTCGCGTGGCCCTCTGACAAATCCGACCTGCCGGTCATCACCTGGGAAGACTGTAAGGGTCGTTGGTCGTGCTCGCGTCACGCTTAGTCACCTACTACTTAGATTGCCGTCAAGCAGAGTCTCGGCCATTGATCGCCATTGCAGGCTACATCCATGACATCAGCGACTTCTTTGACAAACATCCTGGTGGGCCTCATCTATTGAAGAAGAACATCGGTAAGGATGCCACCACTGCGTTCTTTGGTGGACTGTACGAGCACGGCAACGGTGCACACAACGTACGTGTCCCATCACGTTTCAGGATGCTACTAGGTGTTGACAATAGCCGTCCGTGCCGCAGACCCTCGCCATGAAGCGCGTTGCTATTTTGCTCGGCGGTGCGCCCCACGGCTCGGAGGAACAGGTCGTGCCCCCGGCTCAGCGTCTGCGCATCGCCCACTATAACGAGCTCACGACGTAGCATAGGCTCATCCACTTTTATGAACCAGTTGCCACGTCCCGCGCTGCATAATTCACACTCTTCGTGCCATGTTTGTATTACATACTGGTATTCCTCTGTTTGTATTATACAATTGTCCAACTTTTACTTATGTGTAACTATGTACCACCCACCAAAGTTGGGTGAGAGATCCCACTACGGAACGTCTATCAATCCACAGATGTGGTAGCACCTTCGATCGGACCAAGACTTCGGCTCAGAGGTTCAGAGAGGTCGATAGAAGACACGTCTTGAATTCCCTGCGAGTCACATGACTCATATCATCCAACCCCGAGGCCTGAGGCACAACCACTCCCAACCAACGCTGGCAGGTAGATGAAAAAGAATATATTCTACTTTAAGTGTGTATCTTATTCCATCGCATCTAGGGCGAAAAGCATAGAATGATGATCCAGTCTGGAGGCGAGTAATAGCTTATCTACCCTTAGGCGTAATATCCAAGCTACGCTGTCCGGCACGGCTCCGCGTCGCATTGCAGGGTACTCCGTAACGTCGTGTTCTGCGATCGCAACGCCGCACGCCCTTGTGAGACTGCGGCAGAACACAACGGCATTTGGCTCGACAAGCAATGACATTGGAAGTTCGATGGGTTACCGATACGGGCTTGGGGTAGACAAAAGCGGCGACCTTCTGTGCTAAATGAAAGATGCGGACTATTCCTCTTTGACCCTCCGCCCCATGAGTCAAGCGATTGATCGCATCACGCACCCGAAAGGCCGAATGGTACACGCTATTCCCCATGTGGGCTGGTTTGCTCTAGGAACGGACACATGAGCTTCCGCTGATCTCGACCGGATGGCACATCTGAACGGCGCTTGATGACTACATGTAACGTCAGCGAAGGGCACACGGTGATACGACATGCCACGCGCCACTCACATGATCGCCTCCTCTACCAGCACGCGTGGGACTCGAGGTATTTCAAAATATCGAGCATGCCAGCGCTTGGGCACGCAGGAGCCAGACGTGGCGCGCAAGGAAATAGCCTGGTAAGCAACAGTCATATCTCCCATCAGTCCATAAGCACCTGGAGATTTCCTGTGCAGGTACCGCGGGGTTACATTTCCCGTTTAACGGAGGGGCAGTTGTCAAACACCCATCATACGTGACATCGACTCTTGCGCATCTGATCGTTATAAATATCAATATGAGGCGTGGAGAGGAACCCAAGGGCCCACTTATTGGACTCATCGGGACCGGTGTGAGGATTCTGTGAACAAGGCTGGAATCCATGTACACCTGGTTGGAAAACGTTTGAAATTATCTTGTACCCACCACCCCGTCCGGCCTCTGTTGGATGTCTCAGGGACGCAAGGTAGAGCGCCCAAGAGACAGTGTTGATCTGAGGAAACCTAACTTAGGGGATTTAAAATAACAATAACCGCGGAAATGTACGGGGTCCGTGAAATACATGATAACGGGGCCCGAAAGAAAGCCCGTCACGGCGAAAAAGCTACAACCAGGATCAGTTCTTTTGCCATTCTGTGGTCACATTTACGTTTCAGATATTGCGATTCTGCAAGAGTCAGGTGAGGATGTAGGTACCCCACTGGGCATGTTCAATACCGCCACATTCTCCACCTGTTAGTACGTCAGCCGGTCAAGATTCTGTTTCTAAACAGATATATTACGTTTTGAAAGGGGTTGGTTTTCGAGATAACGCTGAACGCATACACAAGCTAGCCATGTTCCGCTGTTTACGCATAAAAGTTGGACGTCTGTCGGAATGGAAGCCACTGTTTGCCGGCAGTATACATCTAGTTGATTTCCACTATCGGTAATGCGTTTTTTGTCTTTTCTCCCGAAGAAGGACCCGGCCATGGCTGATAGTGTTCAGGGTGTAGGAGAGGAACGGAGAAACGGCGTACATGATACGTCATTGATGGTGGCTGTTCTTCCGAGACCCGAGCCAGCGGTCGAACCGATTCGGCATCTTTTCATTGATGCGCCGCTCGTAAGTCCATCGTTGACATAATGACAACGCGAAGCCATTGACTTTCATAACCCGGACCTTGACGTCAGGTCCTAGCGTTCCCCAGAGGGTCTTCGTATACGTGATGACAGGTCGAACGGTTGATGTCAGGGCCCTCCGAGGACGACCCAGAACCGTCAAAGAGCTCGTATGTCGTCAGTGACTTGACACATTAGCCGCTTCGGACACTCAGGACCGTGCACGAACGCCTTCAACTTCTACCTATACCCAATTGGTGCTCAAAAGAATTGTCCCAGATCAGGGGGAACTCGCTAACGCATCCAAATCGCGTCATGCCGCTCATTTATCTGGTCATGATTGCGAGCAAGGCCCGGCGACGGCATCGTCTAACTGACATCGATTCATCAGGCTATCAGTATTTCCGGCCGCCCCTTTCCCGGGCTTCCCAGCACTCCGCATTGCGCTCGATAAGAAGGACGTACAAGGACCCGATGTAGATGGCACGCCCACTCAACTCCCTTGATCGTCATGCCTTACTTGGCCGATTTCACTCTTTCCTTTGTCTCTCCTGACCGCATTCCACCGCACCTTGTCTCCTATATACCTGGCAAGACCCCGTTTTCGACATGGCCTACAGTCGTTACCATGACCGTGACGTATCTCGTGGTCGTCTCTGGGACGCGCGAAGCGATGAGAGACAAGGCACCTTTGAAGTTGACGACCTTGTTCCGGGCGCACAATCTGCTATTGAGCGTCGGGAGCTTCATCCTCATGATGTTTATCGGCGAAGAAGTCTTCTCGAATTGGCTCAAGCCTGAAATAGGCACGTATGGTTCGCTGTGCTTGCCCGCAGCCTACACCCCCGTGAGCATCTCTTTTACCATTGCCAGTGACTCGTCTTGACGCGCGCCATACTGACAGAGACTCGAATTCTACTTGATGTTGAACTACTACTTTAAATACTATGAGCTCATCGACACGGTTTTCCTGGCTCTGAAGAAGAAGCCACTCTGTGAGCACTTGCCTTGCTTCCACTCGAGCAACGCGGTCTTCTGACGACGCTACCAAAGCATTCTTGCATGTGTACCACCACGCGGCGACGGCCGTCCTTGCATTCGTACAATTGAATAACCGAGCGACGATGGCAAGTAGTGACATGAAGCACCTTGCTGTTGAACTCACGTCTGTCCCAGTGCTGGGTTGGAGCTTTCCTTAATCTCGGTGTTCACGTCTTGATGTGTGCGTCCGACACCTTGCAAACATGCCCGAGGCTCACGAACAGCTTGCAGACTATTATTACTACGCCGCGGCGGGGGGCGCCAAACTCTGGGTGAGCACCTGCGTTCCTGCATGGTGGACGACGTCTCACGCCGCGCCCTGTGACCCAGTGGAAGAAATACCTCACGACGCTGCAGATCGGCCAGTTCATAATCATCCTCGCTGCCGCCGCCTTTGCGAGTACGTCTCCCCCACTCCGCCGTTCACCAATCCGCGCTGGGTGTGTTGACGTACGACCGGACAGGCTATCAATACGCGGCCTACAACTGGTTCCCGCGCTACCTCCCCCACATGGGCGGCTGTTCCGGGACGCCCAGCGCGGGCATCATCGGGGCCGGGATCGTCTTCAGCTATCTCGTTCTCTTCCTCGACTTTTTCCACGAGACGTACGTCAGGAAGGCCGGGCCGAGCCTGGCGACGTCGGTGCGGCTTGCGTGGCAGCAGCGGCAGTCCAAGCCCCAGGGCCCCCCGTCGGAGAGCTTGCTGTTTTGCGTGGAAAAGCGTGCGTGCTGCGTCGTCGCGCAAGGTGGACGTACTGACGGCCCGGTCGATCCAGCGGCGCGGTAAGTCGGGGTCGCCGTGCTCCCAGGGTGACCGCCTCGCACGAGACGTGCACGTACATACTGCCAGATCCTAGGAAAGGCTCGGGGTTGAGGGTGCTTCGAGGATCCGTGTGTTGAGTCGGTGCAGCGTTGTGCGATATAGGAATGATGTATGGGTACCTTGACGCGCCGCGTCGCTTGTGAATGATCGAGTCAGTGTACTGCACAACTTTCGTTGTACTGCCGGGACGAGGGGTGGCACCGACTTATGTGGACAAGCGTTCTCAAAATCCTTGGCCCAGCATCCTGATTAAATGCCACTGCCTGAACCCTCCGTGACCACATTATAGTGGACGTATCGATCCATATGGATGTGGCACGGTGTTAGGACTCACTTAGAGACTCGCGCTAGGCCTAGCCTTCGAGTTGGGAAAGCGATGAATAACTATCCGAAAGTGGGGAATTACATGGTACGAGACGGTCCTTATATACGATGTAGGGTGGCAGTGATACGGAAAGATGCGAATCGGGATGATGCGGATATGAAAATAGAAAATAGTCTTTCATTACCCCCTTTTCAAGCCTGACGTCCCGGCAGGCGGAAACTCGAACGCGGAGTTAGGGAATCGATTGAACGCACGGCGGAATTGTTTGAACTCGGAGGTGGCTAAGATGCCGGTGGGAGTGGGGGGAGGTATGTGGCAACAGATAGGGCATGAGCAGTCGTTCACCTCACCAATCGCCCGAAGGTTCATGGCGGGTTGAGGTCGGGGTCGCGTTGGGTGTTTACGATGGAATTCTTTAATTTGCGACGCACCGAGGGGGATGTCCCTTAGGCGTACCCATTCGTCTTCCTCCGTTGGCTTACCCTCGTGATGTACGAGGTATTCGATACCACCCCTCCGTTCCCTTGAGTCTTTGATCGACCATGCGAGTGGCATCTCCGGTGTCGCTAGTGGTGGCGCTGTGACTTCAATCCTCTCTTCTCCTTTGCGATACGGCCAGAGTAGAGACTCGTTGAATACCGGATGGACTCCTTTCCATGCCATGTCCAACTTCAGCCGATAGGCGGACGCCCCGATCTTTTTCAATACCTTGAACGGACCGTAGAACTTCTGATCTAGCTTTTTCATCGGTTGATCCGATCATATGTTCATCGCATCCAAGAGGACTAGATCCCCTTCCTTATACTCCTGTCGGTCCGCCGCCTTTCGATCGTGGTACTTCTTCATCGTTCTCGCCGCATCCTCTAGTGCTCTCCTCGCCTCTTCCCTCACCTCTTTCATTCCTTCTACGAACTCATCAGCCGCCTCATTCCTCACCTCCTTCCTCGTCCCTTCCATAGCCCTTGGTTGATGTCCATAGTTAATCTGAAACGGAGTGAACTTGGTAGCGGAAGTAACTTTGGAGTTATGGGCAAACTCGGCCTGTGCCAGCCACGTTGCCCAGTCGCTCTGTCGAGTGTTGCAATAAATGCGAAGGTATAACTCTACTTCCCTGTTGATCCGCTCCGTCTGCCCGTTGGTCTGGGGGTGATACGCGGTCGAGGGGTTCCCTTCAATGCGCAGCAACGTGTATAAGTCGCACATGAATCCCGATACAAATTGAGGTCCTCAATCCGAGATCACCTTCTTGGGGAGGCTGTGCAACTTCCAAACGTGTTCCTTGAAGATCTCGGCAACCCCTTTGGACGTTAGGTTAATACCGGTGGGGAATAGTCGTATCATCTTGGAGAATCGGTCCATGACTACCAGGATCGCGTCGTGTCCTTGAGATTGAGGAAGTGGTCCGATCATATCCATGGAGATTACCTGTTACGATTTGCCCTATGCTGCCAGTATCATGACAACGGACTTAGACACTTTTCTTTATGAGCACGTGACCGTGAGACTTAGCACATGACTAGTTCATGTGACGACCGGCTTGGAGGGATCCGAGCTGTCCGGATGTCAGGCACGCACATGGTAGGGGTCTAGACCCTTATCTGCCTCATATATTTAATCACTGCGCCTCGAGGCGCTTATCTTTGATCGCCGTGCCCCGTGGCACTCTAGACCGCCTCATGGTAGGCACATTCTCTCACGATACGTCATATGTAGTCTTCTTTCTCCCACATGACATCATGCTATGTAGATACGCACGGACCCTTAGTCAATATGTACAAACATGTCCCTATGATATATATACCCAAATGATATCGCCCAAGGACCCCAGTTAAGTCCTTGTGGCTATTCCCTCAAACTTAGCTCCTATAAGCCTGATATTAGAGTAGCCTGAGCCAAGTCTAGTACTGGTTTTGGGTTGCGCTACATTACCTCCCATGGGGCAGAGGGCGCATCGTGAGGATGGAGCGGGGTTGTCTTTGTCGTTGTTCTGGGTTTGTTCTTCTGACACATGTCGCATGTCCATACATAGTTCGTGACGTCCCTTCTCAATGATGGCCAGAAGAAACTCCCTTTGACTAAGTCGATTGTCCTCTTTGCCCCAGGGTGTCCCGCCAATGGGTGGTCGTGGTGAGCTTGGATGATACGTCTTCGCAGGTCTTTGTCATTGGGGATGTACGTTAGATTCCTCCATAGTACTATTCCGTCCTCCTCCTTCCAGTCCAAGTCATTTCGTTTCAGGCCTTTGCGTGTGTATCGCTCTCGTTTATATTGGAGCTTGCGAATGTCCTTGTTGACTCCTGCAAGTTGGGACTGGATGAAAAGAGATTCGGGGAGTAGGATCTGGGAATGATTGTTGTCCACCCCCTTTTCAAAGCCTGGCATCCGTGACAGGGGATCGGCTGGATTAGATCGGCCGGGGCAGTGTACGATACAGAAATCGTACTCTTGTAGTTGCTGTTGCCATCGGGCTTGGCGATGCGACAGATCCTGTGGTTTCTTAAAGCATTCCAAGTTTTTGTGGTCCATCCATATTTTGAATGGTTGGTTGGACCTGAGCAGGTATTGTCGCCAGGATTTAAGTGCCCACATGATGGCCAGCATCTCGAGGTCTCCCGCATGGTAATTGCGCTCAGCTTCCTGCAGCCCCCTCGATATGAAGGCTATTGGTCGCCATACATCCTTCTGTTTTTGCGAGAGGATATCTCCTAGACCTGTCCCTGATCCGTCTGTCTCCATGCAATATAGACCCTCGTCCGTCAGCATAGAGAGGGCTGGAGCGGACGTGATAGTCTTCTTGAGTTCCTTGTAGGCTGTTCTACATTCGTCTGTCCATGCGAACTCCTTCTTGACCGACGTTAAGGCATTGAGCGGCCATGCGATCCGAGCGAAGTCTTTAATGAAACGTCTGTAGAAATTCAGGAAGCCCAGGAATGCTCGGACTTCCTTTTGAGACTTCGGCTTGGCCCAGTCCGTTATTGCCTTGGTTTTAAGAGGATCCATTCATACTGTGTTCTCCGACACGATGAGGCCGAGGTATTCGGTCTCCGTCGCTTCGAACTCGCACTTCTCGTGCTTCAGCCACAGCTTGTTCTGTCTGAGTACCTCTAGGACTTGTCGGACGATTCTTTGGTGTTCGTCGAGACTGTTGGTGAAGATCATTATATCGTCCATGTATACGACGACATGTCCCTGATTAATAAGGTCTCTCAGAATGTGATTCATCATTGTTTGGAAAGTGGCCGGGCTGTTAGTGAGTCCGAAGAACATGATGAGAGGCTCGAACAGTCCTCGGTTGGTGTGGAATGCAGCTTTCCACTCATCACCGTCACACATCCGAATGTTGTTATACCCCCATCTGATATCCAGTTTGGTGAAGTATTTCGAGCCCTTTAACTTATCTACCAGCTCACCGATTAGGGGTAGAGGATATTTATTTCGGATGGTGATGGCGTTCAGCTTTTGGTAATTTTGTACCAGTCAGAGTCGTCCGTCCTTCTTTTTGACGAAGAAGAATGGAGATGCGAATTGTGACTTGGACAGTCGAATCCGGCCCGATTTCAGATTTTCTTCTAGGAAGGTGTCGAGCTCCTTTTGCTCGCTAGGGGATAGGGGATATACTTTGTCGTCGACATTGTGATCTCTGTCGACTAGCTCAATAGCGTGGTCCCAGGGATGGCTCGGCGGTAATTCGTCAAAGGATTCTTTGGCGAACACGTCCTCATAATCGTGATAAGCTTGTGGGACTGCTTCTTTAAACCCCTTCTTTGCCTTGGCTAGATTAGCTGCTGCCACGATGTTGGTAGCGACATTCCTACACCTTAAATATTCGTCCATACAGACTTGGTACAGAGTGTCACCCGGGTGGAGTTCGTCATCGTCGTCATCGTCACAATTGATCAGGGCTGGTGTATGGTCGTCATCGCACCGGAATGTTACTGTGTGCGATTTCCAGTTGATTAGTGGATTGTGTAGAACTAGCCAGTCGTGCCCCAAATAGACAGTGTTGGACGATAGATCAGTGACTGACAATGTGATTCGCTCCTTATGCCCCTGGATATTCATGTCCATCATCACAAACTCGGTGATTTCACCTCCCGAGTTGGTCGTCCCGTCGGCATTGTAAACCAGGATTGGACATGGTAATTTATGAGTACCCACCCCCTTTTCAACGACGAAGGAGCAGTTGATGGATGATCCAGTGCAGCCCGAGTCGATAAGTACCGTGGCGGGGAATACCCGCTGGTCGTCAGTCATTAAGTGAGCTGGTAGTTCGAGGGATTGGCCCCGGACAGAGATCTTATGGTGGGGGCGTTTCTGCAGGTTGAGCAGGGCGATATGTGCTAATTCCTGTGTCATACCCCGAATTTGCTGTACCAGCTCGCTATTGACTTCCGATCGGCGAGAATCATGGACAAACCATTGCAGGTGTTGGAGTGCCCAATCATCAGGTTGCTCGCAACTCTGCTTGATCCATGCGGTTGACCACGGATCCACCGTAAGCATCTGAGTTGGTCTACTAGATTGCTGGCGATATCTCTCAGTCACCAGTGTTGACGATCCATCAACCACTCGCTCTGGGGAGTGCTCGGCGCTGCTACCTGGTGATGCCTCAGGCCGCTTGAGGATGGTTACCTTGTCAGTCGAACCGAAACCCCTGGCTCCTCTTTTTGTGTCAGGTAAGGAGTCAACCTGTTTCACAGCCGGCGTGGCGATCTTTTCAATTATTAATTGGATGATTTTATCGCCTTTTTTGACTGCGAACAGCAGATCGTGGTGGTTTAATAGGATGACCTTAATGTCACCTCTATAATCTGAGTCGATCACCCCACTGTTCACCCTGATCTTAGACTTTAATGCCAATCCACTCCTTGGTGCTAGTCGCCCATATGTCCCGGGTGGGATGGCGGCTTGGACGTTAGTATTCACCAAGGCCTGGTCCTGCAGTGGTATCGTCAAGTCCTCGGCTGCGAATAAGTCTAGTCCAGCGGCATGCTGGCTTCCTCTCGTTGGCAGCTTAGCCTCTTTGCTCAATAACTTAATAGGGAGTGAATCTTGGTCGGTTGGTTCTTCCATGGGCAAACAGTCGTATTTGTTACTAGTGTTACATGAAATAGTCCCAAACCTGACCAAAGGGGCAGCAGTGCGACTCGTGTCTACTGCCCATTTCCAAAACCTGACGACGCAGCTGCCTTAATGAGGTCGGTCATATCTTGACCTTCCTCAAACTCCAACGTCTTCCCTTCAAATACTACCTGCCTCTTACACTGCACAAAACGAGGGGGGTGGTCCTTACAGGGCCATGGTTTGCTGCACTTGAAACAGAGCCCCTGTTTTCAGGCCTCACCAATGTCCATTGGGGCGCCCCAGCTGGGAGTGACTCCCGATGTGGTAGTTGGACGTGGATCGGGACTGGTGGCTGGTGCCGTAGCACCTCCTGTTGCCTGACGGCGTACTGGTGTAGATTGGGTCTGCCCTCGACCCTGCGAAGTCGAGGGGTTTGCCACATGTCTTCTATTGTATTTGTCCGCAAGGACTCAATCGGCAGTGACGCAGGCTGACTCCCACTGCTCAAAGTCCTCATTGCACAACATATTGCAGTCATTGTCGAGGACAGAATCGACAACATTCGCTCGTACCCCAGTTCTGATGATATCGACCAGAAACACAGCGTTTCCTGGTTCTGGGGCAATCGAGACCTCCGCCATGAGTTGGCGCATGCGGACAAAGAAGTCCTCCACCGTGCCGGAACCCTGGGTAAGGGTTCGGAGAGCTATCTTCTGAGAGGCAATGTAATCGGCAGGGAGGAAGTTGTCATCCATAGTGACAAGGAACATTCCCCAGGGCATGATGCTGAGTTCGTGGGCCCGTCCTGCCCAGTAGTTAGCGAAGCATCCGGCAGCATTATTTCCTTTCATATAAGAAAGGGCGATCAGAATGCATTGGTGATCATTGGGTTGGGGGAAGAAGCTGGCAAAATAGAATTGGAGGCCTCTTACCCATTCCTTGTACTTTGATTTCGATCCGTCAAAGAACTCCAGCTTCGCGGCGATGGACTTGCCCAAATGAGCGACGGGGAGGTTGACACGCGGTGGTGCCTGCTGCAGGGTTAGAACACAAGGTGCCGTCATCGTGTTCAGGAATGATGGTTGTTGAGGGCGATGGGGCAGTGGGCGGAATGGAGATCTAGCTGGGCACGGGGGAGCTGGTGGTGGCGGCCCACCCTTGGAATATTCCCCAGTGAATCGGGGTTTATATCCGACGTCATCCTTGAAGACAACTACCTTAGGGGGTGGCCCAGCCGCCTCTGGCCCATACATGACGTAATTATCACGCCATTCCATCCAGAGCAACCCTTGATTTTCATTATTGTCAGCAAAGCCTTGCATTCGCCACATCGGCTTCACATCTGGTCTGTAGATCCGGCCAGGGGGCAGTGCTGGCCTCACTGTTGTCGGCGGGGAATCGTCCTCATCCTTCGCCCGACCCTTGCCCTTGTCAACACGAGAGGGTGCTCGCGACGGATTGTGAATGGAATCCTCCACCCCTTCTTGCTGTTGTCCAGTCATGGTGTCCATGGTCGCAGCCTTGGCCACCTCCTGAGTGAGCTTGCTCATAGAGAACGCGGCTCCTGACATCATGTGTGAATAGTTTCAAAGACGGAGTATAAGACTCAACGTTGATGGCAGAATGTGTGGTTACGAGTCACTTACTTGCAGAAGGGTTTTTTTTTTTTATACCAGTAGGACAGGTCCAGCGCACAGCAGCACAGTCCCTGTGGAATGGATGACGGATAGTGGTTATTCCAGGACTCTTTGTCGGCTGTATCACTTGGGGACGCTTGATCGGATGACTGTTCGGACAGTCAGAGCCTTGGTTCGCCCCAATTTGTCCCTAAGGATGTCCCAAGTGATATCTGTAACAAATAGGTGCAGGAAAGACCACACACTGTAGCGCAACCCAAAACCAGTACTAGACTTGGCTCAGGCTACTCTAATACTAGGCTTATAGGAGTCAAGATTGAGGGGATTAGCCACAAGGACTTAACTGAGGTCCTTGGGTCGTCATATTCAAGTATATATACCATACAGCATGTTTGTAGCTATTGACTACTGGTCCGTGCGTATCTACATAGGTATGACATAATGTGAGAGAGTATGATATCATAATGACGTCTCGTGGGAGACTGTGCCTGTAGGAGGCGGTCTAGAGCACCATGAGGTGCGGCGTTAGTGCCATGAGGCACGGCGATCAAAGATAAGCGCCATGAGGCGCGGAGATTAAATACACGAGGCAGATAAGGGTCTAGGCCCCTACCACGTGCGTGCCTGACATCTGGACAGCTCGGATCCCTCCAAGCCGGTCGTCACGTGAACTAGTCATGTGCTAAGTCTCACGGTCACGTGCTCGTAAAGCAAAATATGTCTAAGTCCGTTGTCGTGATACTGGCAGCATAGGGCAAATCGTAACACAGAGAGGTCAGACTGGGGATGAGCCCCAGAGCAACCCCAGATACATATACAACTAGGAGATAGGAGAACAATGACGAAGAGGGGAGATGACGATGAGGGACTCTGACCAAGACGTGATGATGAAGATAGGATGCCTAGAACGGTTCCATGACAATACCCCCCTCTTAAGGTCGATGTCCGCGTCGATGGAGGAAATCCCGAAGATGGACATTGATGCCATGTTCATCATCCAAATGACCGCGGGGTTCCCAGGTGTTTTCCTCTCATGGCTGACCTTTCCATTTCACCAAAAACTCTTCCTGACCCTGCCGAAGCCTACAGTCCAGAATTTCTTCGACCTCCAGCTCTACGTGATCACCAAAGTCGATGGGTGGGGGCAGTGCAGGGGGGTGTTGATAAGAGGATATCGGGGGATAGTACGGGTGCAGAAGGGACATATGGAAGACAGGGTGTGTCCGCCAGGAGGGTGGGAGCTGAAGTTTGTAGGTGCGCTGCCCTACCTTCTGGAGGACCTGAAAAGGCCTGAGGCGGCAGTCGTCGAGCTTTTTGAATAGGCGACGGGATCGGAGGTTGGTAGACTCCAGCCATACCTTGTCACCAGGGTGATAATCGGGGGAGTCCCGATGGGAACGGTCATAATACCGCTTCATGTCCGCCGCCTTGACGAGGGCAGAGTTAGCGTTGTCGCGAATATTCTGCATACGAGTGACAAAGGACTCAGCGCTCTCAGTATGAGCCCGACCCTGAGGCTCGAACCCTTTACGAGGGTGCTGGCCATAGTTGAGATAGAATGGGGAATATCCTGTTGAGAGGTGGGCCTTGTCGTTGTAGCTGAACTCCACAAGAGAGAGCCAGTCAGACCAGTCGGTCTGATGGTAGTTGATAAAAAGGCGCAAATATTGTTCAATCTCCTGATTGATGCATTCTGTTTGGCCATCTGTCTGGAGGTGGTATGCAGTCAAGATGTTGGTGCAAATGCCAAGGAGGCCATTAAGGTCATGCATAAAGTTCAAGACAAATTGGGGACCATGATCACTAATGATGCCCTCAGGCAGGCCAAAGTCCTTCCAAACATGGTCCCGATAGAGCCTTGCTAGACCTTCTGAGGTGAGCTCAGTGTTCACGGGCAAGACACGGATCATCTTTGAGAGTCGATCTACCACGACAACGATGGCATCATAACCCTGGCTACGAGGGAGGGAGGTGATAAGATTGACTGAGATGTACTGCCAGTTCTGATCTGGGATGAGGTTTGGTGCCAGTGTACCTTGTGGGGGAGTCGAGTATGTTTTCGTACGTTGGCATGCTTCACAACCTCAAACATACCTGGCCACGTCAGCATGTAGATGTGGCCACCAGTAATTGCGAAGAACGAGTTCAGCGGTTTTGAAGCGTCTGGGGTAACCAGCAAGGAAGGTGTCATGGTGAAGATGGATAATCCGTTCTCGAAGTCGTCTCTTCTTCGGGACACATGCTCAACCCTGCAAAAACACTACCCCTCTGACCTTTTCCCAACCTTTTGACGACTTTTCAACATTCTCCCTCACAACTCGTTCCCACTTGTTCGATCGTCTTATCTCATTGAGAATCTCCTCCCCGTCATCAAGCACCGTGGGGACAGCACAGAAGAGCACAGGGGGCAGTAATGTTTGACCCTGGTTGTCATGACAACCCCTGTCATAGTCTGGGCAGTGAGAGAGGGCATCCGGCTCGCCCTGCATACGGCCAGGCTTGTGAATGATGACAAAGTCAAACTCGGAGAGCTCCAAACTCCAGTGGGCCTGGCGACGATTGAGGGTACATGCCGAGTGGAAATACTCGAGGTTTTTATGATCAGTCCAAATCTCAAAACGACCAGCCCCCAAAAGATAGGGCCACCACTCCCCAAGCGCATGCATAATGGCAAGCATTTCCTGGTCAAAGATATCATAATTCCACTCTGCATCATTGAGCATCTTAGAAAGGTAGGCGACTGGCCTCCAAGTACCATCGTCCTGCTGCTGAGAGAGGACAGCTCCAGTGGCAAAACCAGAACTGTCTGTCTTGACACGGTAGGGGGTGTGATCATGAGGAAGTACCAGAACAGGGGCAGTAATGAGAGCATGTTTCAGAGACTCAAAAGCATACTGCTCCTGTGCGCTCCAATGCCAGACTGCCTTGCCGGTGAGACAGTGAAGTGGATGGGTAATGTCAGCAAAGCCACAGATGAAACGGCGATAGAAGTTTGCCAGGCCCAGAAATTGTTGGAGCTCAGTGCAGGACTGAGGGATAGGCCAAGCACGGATTGCGGCCACCTTTTGAGGATCCATCTGAACACTCCCGTGCTTGATACAGTAATCAACCCAAGGTACTCGATTGTGTCCTTTTCAAACTCGCACTTCTCTGGTTTTAGATACAATTTGTTGTCCTTGAGGATCTGTAAAACCTCCCGCACAATGCGTCAATGTTCTTCAATGGTCCATGTAAAGATCAAGATGTCATCCATGTAGACAATGACGACACCACAAATGATCAAGTGATGGAAAAGTGCATTCATCATTGTCTGAAATGTTGCAGGAGAGTTAGTAAGACCAAAAAACATGATGAGAGGCTCAAAAAGGCCACAGTTAGTAGTGAACGCAGCTTTCCACTCATCCCCCTCCCGAATGTGGACATTATTGTAGCCCCACCGAACGTCCAGCTTAGTAAAGGCATGAGCCGAGCGAAGCTTATGGGCGACTTCAGAGATAAGGGGCAAAGGATAACGATTCTTGATTGTGATGTCATTGAGCTTTCGGTAGTCCTGGACCGGGTGTAAGAATCCATCCTTTTTCTTGATGAAGAAGAATGGCGATGCCATGGGGGATTTGGAAGGGTGAATGTGTCCAGACTGGAGGTGTTCCTCAATAAACTTGTCAAGTTCATGCTGTTCGTGAGTAGCAAGGGGATAGATCTTGCTATGCAGTGTTGGATCGCTACCAGGCTTAAGTTCAATGGCATGGTCCCATTGCCGGCGCTCTGGCAGTTTGTCGAATGCAGACTTCTCAAACACAGGGGAAAAGTCCTTGAGGTAAATGGAGGGGAGTAACTCTGACAGAGGCTTCTTACTTCCTGCAGCTAACATAGCTTCTGCCTGATGAATTTGACGAGATTGAAGACAGCATATTCTCAACTGTTCGACCTCGACAGGTAAAGGGTGAAAGGCATTCTCATAAATCTTCATCACCCATAGACGGTCCCCATCTTCAAGGAGAGAGCGTGGAGCTGCAGGTGGGGGTGCCAAAACAGACCTCTGGGAGTGGCAAGATGGAGGGCAACAGTCAAAGACAACAGCTGCCGATCGCCAGTCAATGTGAGGATTATGCCGTCTCAGCCAATCATAGCCAAGAATAATATGAGTCTTGCCAGTATTGGTGACTGCAAAACGGACAATGTCGGTATGATCACCAATCTGGAGGCGGAGACTGATGGTAGAACGGATCGGGCTACCCTCATTGAAGGTGCCATCAGCATTATAGATTGGAATAGGCTGGGAGAGTGCCTCAAGGTTAAGCTGCTTAGCACATGCAAACCCTTCATCAATATAGCAGCCTGTTGCACCACAGTCCAAAAGTCCCTCAACATCGAAGGAACACTGATCGTCAAGGGTCTGAAGAATGGTGGGTAGCAACAAGGAATTGTGATCTATCCGTCGAATCCAGGAGCAAGGCTTCTTCAACTCCCGAAGGATTGGACAAATAAGAGAAGAATTAAGCTGTCGAATGTCATGAATGAGGGACAGTGTGATCTCCGGCCAACACTGCCAGTGACACCATTGATGAAGAGCCTTGAATGCGACAGCATTATCAAGGAACACCTTCCCATATACCCAGTCCAGAGAACCACAAGATGGTTTCTCAAAGGGCCAGACAACAGGAGGAGGTGCAGGTGCAGCAGGTAGACGAGTCGAGTGAGGAATAACATTGAATTCAGTAGATGCAGTAGGACTAGTAGTACACAGTGGTGGGCCACTTGCCTCGTCACCTATCTTACAAGCCGGAGATGGGGCACCTATTCCAGTCTTCGGCGCTACTAAAAACCCACCCCGGAACCCTCTGAGTTTTTCTTCTGCTCTGCAGATTGAAGATCCATCTTTCGAAATTCGGACACCAAGAGCTCCTTATCCTCAGTGGACGCATTCTCCCAGGCCTCTCTGATAGCAACTCCAGGGCGATGAGGGGTAAATCGAGGGGAAGCAGTGTTCTGAGGCTGACGACATGCAGCACTTAAGTCCATTGGCTCACCCTGTCCTCCAAAGATATGTCCTCCAGTTCCAACATCCCTTCGTGGAGCCTCAATGCTCCCTCGTCCCACTCCTTGGCCCGGCATTTGGGGATGGACAGGCATAGTCACCAGGAATGATGGAGGCTGTTGCTGTGGCCCCCCTGTGAAGGGCCGATCGGTCCAATTCCTAGATGTATTCATCTGGCCGCCCACTCCCGACTTCCGGTTGACCTTCACTTCATCAAATTTCCTAAGATCATGATCTAATTCAACTGCTCGCTCCCTCCATTCAGCATAAGTCTTCAGCTGTCCAGCAGTAATGAGTGCACGTGTGAGAGATGGGCATAGATTGACGCGAACATAGTCGCAGGCAAGACGGTCATCAACGTTGCCGTTTAGCTTCAAATTGTCACAGCGGATAAAGTACTCATGGGCCGACATCATCCCTTGCTCCAGGTGTTCCATTTCCCTGTGAGAGTCTTCAAGCAGGAATGGGTTACGAAACTTTTTAATCAACTCGGCCTCAAAAGCTCCCCAGGTAGGATAATTTATGAGCATGCTAGAAATCATATCAGCCCAGGTGGCAGCAGAACCTGCCTTCATGTGAGACAAGATGAAGCTGATCTTTGCCTGCACGCTAGTATATGGGGAACCTGGGACATCAAAGTGGGCCTTGAAGGTATGGAAAAAGGTTTTGAACTTCACAGGGTCCCCATCGAAGCTATCTGGAGCAGCAAGCTTCACCTTTGAGGGGGATGATGAAGCAGGAGTTGCCGCAGTAGCAAAGACAGGCGAGACAGGGGGTGGATTCTGAAGCTGGGAAATGTGGATGTTTGCCAGCTGATTAACATTGTCCATAAGAACATGCTGCATATGGTACAGATCCTAGATGGCAGCAGCCATCGCGGATGTAGGAGGAACGGATGGGTTTGGATTAGAGGAAGTTGAGGTCATAGAAGGTGAGGTCATGGGATAGGAGTCAGAGATCTCAACGTCTTCATTAGCCATCAACAGAGAAGTCAGTCTGACCTAATGTTATGAGTCCTGACTCTGTAGTGTGCAGACTGAAGTGGATAGATTCAGTAGCCTAAAATACAGGGTGCAACGAGCAGAGAGGTCAGACTGGGGACGAGCCCCGGAGCGACCCCAGATACATATACAACTAGGAGATAGGAGAACAATGACGAAGAGGGGAGATGACGATGAGGGACTCTGACCAAGACATGATGACGAAGATAGGATGCCTAGAACAGTTCCATGACAAACACCATAGGTAAAATAGTATTTCAGTGTCTTGTAAACAAGTGATTTCTTGATGCTCAGAGTCCTACAGATATCCCGGATGCCATATCCCTTCTCGTAGAGAGTCGGAATGCAAGCTTTGAGGTTGACAGGTAGTGGGCACATGGGGTGTTGAGAACCACAGCGCTGTATCAAAGTTTCTGAGCGATTTCTCACGCATGCCTTCACTCAGACACACTTGGGGTCCTCCCACAGCCACCTCAAGTTCTCAAATCGATTTT
>JBBPKK010000575.1:0-20207 GCA_038089215.1 Tylopilus vinaceipallidus
CCATGCACTATGGAATGCCAATGCTATTATAGGAGATTTATCACTTTTTTGAATTCTGAATGTTTTCTAGTAGATCAGACAGATCAGGCACTACAAATCATAAGATATAATGTAGTACATCCATATTTTATCATTAATAGGCTTATCCATGTGTTGTGGAAGCCAGAATGATGACTTTATGTTGTGATCTAGCTTATCTCTGGACCCCCTATATGAAGAACTAACCCCAGGATTCTCCAGTCGAGCTCGACTGTTCCATTGGACCTATTCTAATCCACACTCTCACATGCCACCATTACACAGAGCTCCTGGTGCGCGAGGTATTGCAAATACACACTTGGGCCAGCCACCAAAGCAACATGCCAAGTTCAAGGTTCAGCCCACCAGTGACTCCTCGGAGTTCAAACACCTGAAAGACTCAATCTATCCATAGTTCGTGCCTGTGGGGGAGAAGCAAGCAGTCGTGTGAGCCTCAGGATTAGTCGGACATGGCGATACCACACCGGCATTACATCTTATCTTATGGTACGTTTTAGGGTTTGTCGAAACCTTCGTTGTGCCAGTACCTGATTCCGGCCTTAGCATTTCAACTGTCTCTTCGTAATGTCAAACTTGCTTGTGCCAAGTTCTCTCAGAGAGGACTTCCCTTCAACGGCAGTCCATTGAACTGCTTCGTGGTGAATTGAAGTTACCCGCTGTGCCCCGTACCTCGCTTCGCCTCGTTTCCGCATGACGATCCTACTAACTTGCCAGTGTGGTCTCTGGAAGTCCACTCTTCCGAGCAGTACCATGCATCCATGCAAAAATCAGATGAACACCTGGTTTGTTGAAGGTTATCGTTCTAGGACAGTCACGCAGAACTTGTCCGTGGATGAGTCAGTCATTGGGATGGCGTTTTCTTCCACCTCGCTGGCAAGTTGTCTGCAGCAACACATCCCACTTCCACCCACGCAACTCGCTTCAGCGTAGTTGGGCCCTTTTCCTGGGAAGACCCGGGGAAACAGGGTGGAAGGCTATCTTACAAACCCACAATGTACATGTCCATATCTTAATATTCTGTTCTTTTCTTCTTTTTTTAGGAATTTGTTTTTGGGATTTTTCTTCTTGTTTTGTGGTTTTGTGAGGTTGGCTGTCCGTCTGAGAAGGAAGGGGGATGTTCAAACAAGCCGCGTAATGCGTAGCCGCTGAGGGCCAGCACCAGATTCACTCCGGCTTTGCGGTGATGGTCACCTGTCCAAAAACCGTTTGTACTACACCTGCGTAGGGCCAGGTATTGGACCCAGTATTGCTGAATGTTGGAAGTGGGGATGGGTTGGGGCGATCCCCGATATAAGGGTAATCCTGGGTGACGATGCACGGCCACTTGTCGCTCCCGTTAAGAACTTCACCAGCAAGATGCCGACTACGTTGGATCGTATCCTTAGCTGTGGTCTGAGTGTAGCCGACAGAGAATAAATTATGCGGTGAGAGTTTCCGTCATGGCGAGCCTCAAATGGATACAGGGCGATGGGTACTTCTGCGAGTCACCGCTGTCGCACCAAGTGACCGTCAGTGTAAGCTTGGCATGGTAACCAGAGCGCGCGCCTGTGAAGTGGCAGCCCGCAATCTGAGGCAAAATATCAGTTATACTAGCATGCGCGACGAAACACCAACAGATGGCCGCATACAGCAGGAGTCTTGGTACTGATTTGCTGATTCTGGTCAATGGATCAGCGTTGCCACCGGGAGAACGTAACAAATGGACCAACATCGAAGCACAACCCATTAGGAAAAAGCTTGTTGTCGTCGCATGCCAAGTTCCCTGCACCACAGATGAATCACAAATTAGAATCAGGAATAAAAGCGCGACTGTGAGGACGAACATGTGCACCCAGGGGGGATGACCTCGCTGCCGCATTCAACGATGATGATAAAAAAAGAAGAATTGTGGGCACATTCGGGGATGAAGAAGTTGATTTCGCAGGGCTACGACCAGCACTTCTTCCCTCCAGGCTTGCAGGGCTGCCAGTTGATGGTTCTCCAACATACAAGTGGGCAGGAGAAAACGTAGGCCTCGAAATCAGCCACTGGCGCAGTCCGGCGTAAGTACCACGGTTGTATGGGTATATGAAAACACGCACGAGTTGCAATGTTGGCCCATTCATCGCTCGGCCACCCCAGCCATACCGGGGAGCACTTGGGCTTCTGACGGAACTCAGCGATAATGCAATAGTGCTTCGTGGAATCTTGAGGGGGATTCTTGATTATAAATGGTTGGTCGAGCACATAGAATTGGCTAGCGTCCGCGACAGAAATGATTTAATCGTTGACATTTCCCTTGCCACCAAAGACCTCCCCTACAACGGATCCCGTCAGGTATTACAATGGGTGATTGACAGCGTTCGCTCCGACGGCGAACAGTCTACTCTGCACATCAATGTCCGCCAAGGTGCTGTGTCCGCGCACATGAATATAGTTGTCCTGGTTTCCAACAAGGTTGACGGTGTGGGCATTCGAGTAGTCTGCGCCGGCGTTTTGGAGAGCAGTCAAAATACCCTGTACGTTAGGGTGTGTACCGATGGGTTGGATATCTGTTTAAGCGTGTATGCCAGTGCTGACAGTATCAGAAGTCGAAGGCGAAACGTACTAGGAGAAATCCCAATCGGACCAGGGTGAGGGAATTTATTTTGGTCAGTCAGTAAGGCTCGGCCCCACCAACCCGTCGCTGCTAGTTTCGTAACAGGAACAGGCCCGTAATCTTCCTTTGGCTTTGGCTCATGTTTTTTTGGGCCGTCTTTGCAATCCCTCAGCTAGACCGTAGCGGGGCTAGTAAAGTGGAGGTTACGTGTCGAGTGGGGCTCGAAGATGACATTCAAGGAACCCAACAATGATTCGATCTTGTAGGCCTGAAGTGAGAGGCCGGAGTATGGCTCAAACAGTGTCTCCCCCACAGAAAATACGCGTAGCGTCGAGATTCCGTCGTAAGACGGGTCTAGCGTGACTTTGTGTTCTTTGAGCGATGACAATCGGGTGCGTGGCGCACTAATTTTTCCGCGATTATCCGTCAAAGACACCTCCAGGTCCTCAGGGATTCGTGCTCCTTCATGTGGCAGTATAGGCTCAAACAAGCCAGGATGATCGCACAGACGTAGAACAAAGGGATGATGCATACGGTAATGCGGAAGCCGAGTTCTACCGGAAATTTACCGATAGCGCGGAGCTGAGTCAAGGCCGAAACATGATTCAGAGTAGGATCTGAGACGACCACCTAGGTCATATCCTTGCAAGAAATGAAATGCAGGACTTCACATTGTAGAAAGTGTGTTCTTTATCCTTGTCCAAAAACGAGACAAAATCGTCTATGCCGAAGGGCTCGAGGTCGAATGGCGGTGGTTTCACGTCCTTGCCGGGAACATGTTTTGTAACGTGTGCAACTGAGGAGCAGGCATGACCCGCGCTGTGGGGTGGACGGAAGTGGAAATAGCCGTCGGAGGCACCTATGACCCCTCGAGTCAATGGCCTCGGAATGAGAAAATTAAAGGCACTTACATGGACCTTCAGAATCTCCAGTAGGGATCAATACGGGACCAGATGCAACAGGGTCTATGTTGTGCCAGACATGCGGCCATAAGATAAGCTCGCTTGGGAAAGCCCTCAGGGAAGCTATGTGAGGCCCGCCGGAGCCATGTCCGCGAATATAAACATTATTGACATCGCCTCCGACAACGGGCATTCCTGTGAAACCGCGCCAGGACGAGGGGTGGGTAAGCACGTCTTTGTCAACTTTCGTTCCGTACAGGGGTGGGATGTCAGGCGACTGTACAATTTGTCAAATTTTCCACAGTTATGTTATAACTGGGAATAGCATACGAAGGACAAAGCAAGACTGATGGACAAACAATTTCTCAGGGGTGAATGTTATTATGAGAGTTTGAGTTATCAGTGAAGAATGAAAGAGCGAGTTGGTGGCCTGCTAAAGGAGATATCAAAACAGGACCTACATCTATACCTTGTGAACACCCTACATGATAGAAATAGCGAATGTAGTACCTAATTGTGTAGTCAGTCAGTGATGATGGGCGCCGTTGTCGACTGGCTACAAATTCAATGCACCATAACCCTTTTATGACGTGGCTAAGCGTAATCTTGCTTTCGACGGTGGGTATATCCAATCGAAATGTTCACTGTATTTTGGCGGGTTCATCGGTTTTTCACCTCGTCTCATCCGAGCGTCTGGTAGACTTAATGGATGTACTTCCATAAACTCATTCATAATTTTTTTCACAAAGCCTGTGTTTGGCCTTGTCGTGTCGTCGAAAACGCTTTCCAGCGCATGTCATCTTCCGGATCCCCGGACGGTCGAATATTGAATGTGAGCATCCGGCTTCTATTTGAGACAGAGAAGTAGCCGCTGGACACGTCGGCGAAGCATATTCTGCAGCCAATCCAACAACGTGTGTAGCGGAACATCCTCGAACATTTATTCAACCGCTTTCAGGAAGGCTTGGAATCGTCCACAAGCTGGAGCGTGGAATATGGTTACGAAGATGTTCTCGTCACCATACCAGCGTCAATCAAGAGCACTGCAGAAACTAGCTACAGAAGCACCGGTAAGTGGCATTATGACACTCACCGGTCAGTTAGCGTTGTGGCATGCTGTTCTCTTGAAACCCTCGGTCTCAGTAAAACCCGTCACCGGCCCCAAGCAGCTGGCAAGCACGAAGTTGAAGATTGTGTTATGTAATACTAGTTGTAAGCACAAACTTGGCTCCACTGTGATTAGCTTATCATGGCTGTCTTAATCTCGCTTCATTACTATACGTCATTGGGCACAGCGTGCAGGCTATGCCAGATCGTCGACTTGGACGTCAATAAGGTCGCTGCTACTTTAGTGAATATTTATACAACCGCTCTATAGTTCTCAACATACAATGACAAATACTGAAGAAAAGACATGAATAGAGTAGGGATCTACTCCATCTTCCAGGCGCCTGCTCTGTATACGATGATGTATGTAGATGAACATGCCATTTGCGCAAGGACTTCGGTGGCAGAATCAACGAAAATATTATGCAACCGCTCTGTCACGCCGCTCGAATTCAGGATCTCAAGGGGCTTCAAGTTGGCGCTAATCGTGAACGCTGCATGAGATTTAGAAAGTGAGGTTGGTATCTGCGGAGGTTTGATGTCGAGACTTCATATTCCTCTGCAGCTTGGCGTATGTCCAGGCCTTTAGACTGGCGACTTCGCAGCCTGACCGGGCATGCAATGCTAACTTGATGACTGAAAATGACTGGGTGGTATCAAAAAGTTGAAGTGGATCGAGTACCTACCAACCAATCTACCCGGTCATGATACGGCAGAATTGGCTGGTCATTACTGAGTGCTCTACTGATCATCTGATGATTGATGAAGACGGCATGGTACAAGGCTATCAAAGCACAGCAAATGTTCCCTATGGCTCTCCAGTTTCCAGCGTTCCAGTGCTACTTTGTAATAAAATCGCTCAATCTTGCAGTGTTCTATGGGCCGCATTTACATTTTCCTCCGCGCCAGTGTCACAATGCAACTCGCCGGTGTTTCTTCAACTAGTTGCTGCAGTGCTCTCGAGCCTTACATAATTAGCGCTGATATGATAACGAAGAGACCATTATGTAACGACATCCTTGACTTTTCGGGGCGAACTGATGTTCAAGTGCCATGAAATCAATTGGGTGTTTCAGTGTCAGGTTGGCTCCAGTGCATCCTTCAGCAACACGTCTGTCAGAAACATTGTTGTAAAAGACGCTCAATGCTCACATTCATTACACCACAGAAAGATTGACGTATGGACGCTTCAGATTTGTCCAGCGAATGAGACATCATAAATTGACAGGCGTCTCCGACACGGCAATACGGAATTCAGGCTTTTGCGGGGGAACGTATGAGAAATTTTACGAAAGTACATGGAATTTAGCAGACGATGCGGAAAACCGATGAACCCGGCCACGACGATGGTCATTTCCATTGGATGCGCCCATTATCGAACAAAGAAATGCATTCAGTCATATTGTATTGCCTTTGGAATGACGGCCAGTTGTCAACCGTCACTGCCTAGCATTTGCACTGTCGTACATGGCAGTTGTTGATTTTGTCACACAAGACATCTGGCTGGTATAAAGGCAAGTTCAGTGTGACCTCTCCTTCAGTGAGCCACCAACTCGCACTTTCACTTCGTTTTCACACATAGCTTGAACTCATACAATGACGTTCACATTAAGGGACTGTTTGTCGTTTGGCCTTACCAGATCACACATTCATCCTGACATTTATTTCTAGATCCTGACGATGATGCCCTCCATCATCCGGAGAAATATTCCAAAGCGTTGTCCTTCGTATGTCACGCCCAGCTGCAACATGAATAAGTATTGAATCTGATGATTGTATAGTCACCTGATATTCTGCCCCTGTACGGAACGAAGGTTGACAAAGACGTACTCACTCATCATTCATCCTGGCGTGGTTTCATGGGAATGCCCATCGTCGGGGGTGACGTCAACAATGTCTACATTCGTGGACATGGCTCTGATGGGCCTCACGTTGCTTCCTTGAGGGCCTTCCCGAGTGAGCTGATCCTGTGGCCCCATGTTTGGCACAATGTCGACTCTGTCGCATCTGGCCCGACCGTCATTCATACTGGTGATTCTGAGGGCCGATGTAAGTGTTTTTGTCCCCCTAGTTAGGGAGGTCGTTAACCTGAGGTGTCATAGGTGCTTCCGACGGTCCTCTGCAATTCCGTCCACCCCATTGTACTGGAAACACATACTCCTTGGTCGCCCACGTTACGAAACATGTTCCAGGAGAGGACGTGAAACCACCTCCATTCGACCTCGAGCACTTCGGCGTGGACGATTTCGTCAAGTTCTTGCAGAATGACAAGGAACACACCTTCTACAATGTAAACTTCTCCATTTCCTTCACAGGACGAAGCACGACCTGACAATGTCCCAGGTGGTCGTTGCAGACCCTACTCTAAAGCACGTTACTGCGACCACTCGCCTCCGCATTATCGGTAAATCACCAGTGTGGATCAACTTCCGAATCAGCGTAAGCATCAACCTTTTTGCCCAGTGTTGTTGATTCTGCTTACTCATTTGAATGTATATAGCCGCACGAAGGTGCACGAGTCCCTGAGGGTGTAGAGGTATCTTTGACCGACGACTGCGGCAAGATTAGCGTGCCGCGGATCCGACTGTCATCGTTCAGGGATCACAAGGTCTTGTTGGACCCGTCTTACGACGGAGTGTTGATGTTCAACATATTTTCTGCGGGAAACACACTATTTGAGCCATACTCTGGCTTCTCGCTCCAGGCACATAAGAGTGAACTATTGCCGATAGGTTCGCGTCCATTACTTGGTGCACTGAACATCATCTTTGAGCCCCACTCGACTCGTAACCTTCGGTTTGCTAGCCCTGCTGCTGTCCAGCTCAGGGATCTCAAGGACGGCCCCAAAACAGAGTCCGTGGATGACCCAAAGGGTGACTGTGGGCCTATCCCTGTTACTACACCAGCAGCTACGGGCTGGTGGGGAAGATGTATGCTGACCGACACCAACAACTATCCACTGAAGGGACCAGTTGGGTATTCTCCTGGTATGATTCACTTTCCGCTCTCGAGCCCCATCAACATTGACTGCAATGCCATGGCAGATATTCAACCCATCGGCACGGATCCAAATGTACAGGGTATCTTGGCCGCCCTGCAAAACCCAGCCCAGGATTATACGACCGCTCACCAAATCGGCATTTACGGGGACCAGAATAATTTTATCCACGTACGTGGACATAGTACCCTTGCGGACATTGATGTCCAGAGCCGGCTGTTCGCCGTTGGAGTAAACATTGCCAATCATCCATCACTATATCTGACACAATCGGTTGTGGGTCATGTGTTCGGTGGCGAGGGAGTAGTGAACGAACAAAGTATCTCTGTTGCAAACGCTAATCAGTTCTATGTCTTCGACAAACCATTCGTGGTTGTGAACCCTCCTCCAGACTCCAACCACTACTGTATCATCTCGGAAATCCGTCAGAAGCGCAAGTGCTCCCTGGTATGGCCTGGCTGGCCAAGCGATGAATGGGCTAATTATGCCACTGGTGGGTTTTTCTGAAACTTTTACCATCACCGTTGATCCTAAGCTATGACAGTCGCTGATTTCTGGAATTATGTTACCCACTGCCCACACATAAATTGGAGAAACATGAACTGGCAGCCCTGCAAGCCCGGAGGGAAGAAGTGCTGGTCATGGCCCTGCCAGATCAATTTCGATATCCCAGAATGTGCTCACTATTCTACCTTCTTTACCATTATCATCGAATGTGTCAATCAGGCGGTCCCCCCAGGATCCACATGTCCGTTCTTGCGATTTTTATTATCAACTTTGGTTCACGATCCATTTGTTCTTCTGTTCTTCAGGGAGTTTGGTATGTGACGACAACAAACTCTTCCCTAATGGCGTATGCTTCGAGGTTGGACGGTTGTCTGTACTCATCTTACGGATGCTGACACGGTGACCAGGACCAGGAAATCAGGGCTCAATCCCCCGTATGTGGCCTTTGTCCCGTGTTCCGTCACGCGCACTAATATAGCTGATATTTCGTCTCAGACCGCGGGTTGCCACTTTACTGGCGCGCGTCCCGGTTACCACGCCAAACTTACGTTGACGCTCACATGGTGCGATAGTGGTGACTCGAAGACGTACCCACCCCCCAGCATCAAATGGAAGTTTGCCGCAACGGAGCGGCTTACTAAGTAGGCCCTTGTTATTCTTTGTCGCCCGCATACAGCCTATGACTAATGTTATAATCCAACTCAGTCCCCTTGCACACTTGACATTTGGTTCTCCCGACGGGAGTGACAAGTGGCCGTGCATCGTCACCGAAGACTACCCTTACATCGGGGATCGTCCTAACCCGTCTCCGCTTCCGAGTTTCGACAGTGCTGGTCTTAACACCTGGCCTTACGCGGGAGCACCGCATGCCATCCTTGGACAGGTGTCGTTTGACGCCTTGCCTCAGTAAAACCGATGCTGGCCTTTGGTGGTCGCGCTTCAAGTTGTTTGGACTTTCAGCTTTCTTATCAGACGGACTATCTGTCCTACAAAACAGCCTAAAAAAAGATGAAAAAATGAAAAAAAAGGTTCAGAAAAAAGAAGATAAGGATGCAAAATCAGTAATGCATATGTATACTGTATGAGCAACTTGTGATGTTGTAAGATAGCT
This sequence comes from Tylopilus vinaceipallidus, assembly GCA_038089215.1. Taxonomy (NCBI): domain Eukaryota; kingdom Fungi; phylum Basidiomycota; class Agaricomycetes; order Boletales; family Boletaceae; genus Tylopilus; species Tylopilus vinaceipallidus. The sequence continues at coordinate 9,243 of JBBPKK010000575.1, forward strand.
ATGCCGTATGTTTTCTTTTTCAATCGCCTTAGTCGTAACTCTATATCTTTTGGTGATAGTTGTCGCAGCTCAGTTGTCGTATATAGTTGTATCATTAAATTTACTGAGCTGCTTGGGTTGCGTGATTTTGGATCAATGCGCTAAAAAAAAGTCTGTCTTTTGCAAACAAAACAGAAAATACGAACTGAGCTATTTAAACTTACGTGCACGATTTGTGCTAAGGATAAGGTGGAATCCGTCGAATGGTCTCCCCGCCCTCGAATAGGTCATCATACCATAAAGGCAGCCAGGTCATCTCCACGCCCGCATTCCAAGCCCAGCTTTGCTGACGTACGGATCACGAATGAATGATTGTTAATGATTGCTACCGTCTTCCCTGGTTGACAATATCACCATGTATGAGCGAGATATGACTGCGTGGGCCGGTCCCTGTGCCAGTGATTGGTATCACTCCCTCAGAGATACAGGGCAAATGTTGGCCCAGTGGTCCGGGGATTAGCCCAAGTCGGGAGTATGGTCCCTAATGCCAGCGGCTGAGTCACATGCGGCAAGAATAATCGTGACCCGAGCGCATACAAATGTGATCTTGACCAAGCTCTTGATGCTTGATGTGCTTAAGTGCCACGTATCAACGAAGTCGTGTAATGATCCGCTTAGCAGATCAAGAACTGCGTCGCAGGTCGTGTTATCGCATGCCCACCATTGGCGTACGCACAGAACCGACAATGAGTTGTTTTTGTCATGTAACGCCCGTGCTCGGACGTTACCAGAAAGAGATCCGTGAGAGTCAGTAGTGGAGACCGACAGGATGCCAGTGGAGGTGAGGGTGCCATTGACTTATCACATTAGAGACGGTATATAGGGCGCTGCTCTGTCCTGTACCGTATTTCCCTTTTCTTCCCTTCAAACGACGTACGTTTAGCACGTTCCGTTTTTGTCCGCATGTCACTTCTGACAGTTTCGTGTCCCAGTCGTTTTTGCGCCTGAGGACGAGACAACGGGCGTAGGCATGCTCTCAGACGGATTCCCGGATCACAGAAGTCTGGCTTGCATTCTCCTGCAAGAATGGCGAAGATCAAGGCAACCATGATGGACATGGTACACCGGAGCCAATCACAGTGGTGGCACTTACTTCAATGATCCAATTTTTGATACCACCGCAATTATGTTTGGTCATCAAATTAAACTACACAGTTACAATGCGTACGGCAGAAGAAAACCTTTCTCGCCGATAGTCCCGAATGAACTCTGACCACAATCCCCCGTCCCTCACTACCCTCACGCTCGTTTATTGATCGTTTCCATCCACTGGTGACTATCGTTTGACATCCGTCCCTGTTACTACTGTACATGCACTGTTCCTGAATGACTTCGCGTTGTATATAAAGGTCGCTCTACTTGGATGTACAGCAGCAGTCACTTTCGAACAGAGAAGTATACCCTGTCTGTTGGTGATTCTGTGTGATCTCTCGCCAGTTGTGATTGGTAGCGGTCACAAATATGAAGTTTCAACGTCAAATTTCCGCAAGCACCAGTGGCACTTTTAACCAAATCGCTCACAAAGTTCATTTAGTTCGGTTCGTTTCTTCCGTTTTGTTTGCAAAGCCTGGTGTTTGTTTTTTCAGCACGTTCATCCAACACAATATGCAGCGCAATCAGCTTAGTAAATTTGATGATACAGCTATATACAACAGCTGAGCTGCGGCAACCATCACAAAAAGACACATAACTACGGCCAAGACGACCGAAAAAGAAAGCATACGGCATAGCTATCTTACAGACCCCACAGGTTACTCGTACAGGCATACGTTTGTACTGTTGGTTTTATGTTCTTTCCTTCTTTTTTTCTAGGCCTTTTTTCATTTTTCATCTTTTTTTTTCCCCTTTCGTAGGGTAGGTAGTCCATCTGAACAAGAAAGCTGAAAGCCCAAACAACGCGATGTGCGGCCATCGACGACCAGCATCAGATTTACTCAGGCAGAGCGTTGTACGTCACCTGTCCAAGGACGGCATGCGGTGCGCCCGCGTACGGCCAGGTGTTGAGACCAGCGCTGTCGAAGCTCGGAAGCGGAGACGGGTTAGGACGATCCCCGATGTAAGGGTAGTCCTCGGTGACGATGCACGGCCACTTGTCGCTCCCGTCGGGAGAACCAAATGTCAGGTGTGCAAGAGGGCTGCATTGGATCGTAAGATTAGCCATGGGCTCTGTGCGGTCGACAAACAACGACAAAGACTTGCCTAGTAAGTTGTTCCGTTGAGGCAAACTTCCAGTTGACACTGGGGGGTGGGTACTTCTGCTGGTCGCCACCATCGCACCATGTGAGTGTCAATGTGAGCTTAGCGCGGTAACCAGGGCGCGCGCCAGTGAAGTGGCAGCCTGCAGTCTGAGTCGACATGTTAGTTGGACCGGAGTGTGCGAGGAAAGAGTAGTCACGTACGTAGGGAGCCTCGGTGCTGATTTTCTGGCTCTGATCGGCGTGTCAGCGTTCAGGCGGAGGATACGAAAAAGACAGGTCCAACCTCGAAGCACACGCCGTTAGGGAAGAGCTTGTTATCGTCACATACCAAACTCCCTGCAAAGCGAATAGGCCACGAATTAATGTTGTTGACAACAAAATACATGAAAACGAACATGAGCTCCCAGGGGGGACCGCCTGATTGACACACTCGATGACGATAGTAAAGAAAGAGGAATAGTGAGCGCATTCGGGGATATCGAAATCGATCTGGCAGGGCCAGGACCAGCACTTCTTTCCTCCAGGCTGGCAGGGCTGCCAGTTGATGTTCCTCCAGTTTACATGAGGGCAGTGCGTCACATAGTTCCAGAAATCAGCCACTGACACAACTTGGCGTTAGCGCTACGATGGTACAAAAGTGTTCGAAAAACACGCACAAGTAGCATAGTTAGCCCATTCATCGCTTGGCCAGCCAGGCCATACTGGGCAGCACTTGCGTTTCTGACGGTATTCTGTAACGATACAGTAGTGGTTGGAGTCTGGGGGAGGGTTCGTGACGACGAAGGGCTTGTCGAAGACATAGAATTGATTTGCATTTGCAACGGAGATGCTTTGCTCGTTGACCACTCCTTCCCCGCCAAACACGTGGCCCTTCACTGATTGCGTTACATAACGTGATGGATAGTTGACCATGCTCATCCCAACGGTGAACAGTCGGCTCTGGACGTCCACGTCCGCAAGGGTACTGTGCCCACGGACATAGATATAGTTGTTTTGGTCTCCGACAAGGTTGACTGGATGGCTGGTCGTATAATCTTGACTCGGGTTCTGCAGAGCGGCCAAGATGCCCTGTACGTTAGGGTCTGTACCAATGGGCTGAATGTCTACCACGTCAATGTAGTCAATGCCGACGGAGCCCAGAGTGGAAGGTGAAACATACCAGGAGAATATCCGACTGGTCCCTTCAATGGGTATCTATTCGGGTCCGTCACCTGACACCTCCCCCACCAGCCCGTAGCTTCTGGTGTCGTGACAGGAATAGGTCCACAATCATCCTTCGGGTCATCCATTGACTCCGTTTTGGGGCCATCCTTGTGATCCCTGAGCCGGACAGCAGCAGGGCTAGCAAACCGAAGGTTACGAGTGGAGTGGGGCTCGAAGATGATGTTCAATGCACCCAACAATGGACGCGAGCCTACGGGCAACAATTCACTCTTGTATGCCTGCAGCGAGAAGCCAGAGTATGGCTCAAACAGTGTGTTGCCCGCAGAAAATATGTGGAACGTCAACGCTCCGTCGTAAGACGGATCCAGCAAGACCTTCTGATCCTTGAACGATGACAGCCGGATCCGCGGTACACTGATTTTGCCGCGGTCATCAGCTAAAGACACCTCCACACCCTCAGGGACTCGTGCGCCTTCGTGCGGCTATATATATTTAAACGAGTGAGCAAAATCGAGCTCATTAGGCAAAAAGGATGATGCTTACGCTGATGCGGAAGTTGACCCATACTGGTGATTTACCGATCATGCGGAGGCGAGTGGTCGTAGTAACGTGCTTCAAAGTAGGGTCCGCAACGACCACCTAGAATATTGTCAGCTCGTGTTTCGTCCTGGGAAGAAAATGTAGAGGTTTACGTTGTAGAAGGTGTGTTCCTTGTCATTCTGCAAGAACTTGACGAAATCGTCCACGCCAAAGTGTTCGAGGTCGAATGGAGGCGGCTTTATTTCCTTTCCCGGAACATGTTTGGTAACGTGGGCGACCAAGGAGTATATGTTTCCAGTACAATGGGGTGGACGGAAATGCAAAGGACCGTCGGAAGCGCCTATGACACCTTAAGTTAACGACCTCCCTAACTAGGGAACCTAAAATGCTTACATCTGCCCTCAGAATCACCAGTGTGAATGACAGTCGGGCCAGATGCGACAGAGTCGACATTGTGCCAAACATGGGGCCACAGGATCAGTTCACTCGGGAAGGCCCTCAAGGAAGCAACGTGAGGCCCATCAGAGCCATGTCCACGAATGTAGACATTGTTGACGTCGCCCCCGACAATGGGCATCCCCGTGAAACCACGCCAGGATGAATGATGAGTGAGTACGTCTTTATCAACCTTTGTTCCGTATAAGGGCAGGATATCAGGTGACTATACAATCATCAGATTCAACACTTATTCATGTTGCAGCTCGGCACGACATACGAAGGACAATGCTTTTGAATACTTCTCCGGATGATGGAGGGCATCATCATCGGGATCTGGGAATTAAATTTCAGCATGAATGCGTGATCTAGCAAGACCGACCACAAACAGTCTCTCAAGGTGAGCACCATAGTATGAGTTCGAGTTGTCGGTGAAAGCGAAATAAAAGAGCGAGTTGGCGACTTGCTGAAGGTGTGGTCAAAGCGCACATGCTTTTATACGGTCCCAACCATCGACCGCCGTATACAATCGTGCAGACACCGGGCTGTGAAAAGTCAACTTGACTGCCATTCCAGCAGCAATACAATACGACGATTGACAGCGAGCGCATCCAATAGAAACGTTCGCTACACTAGCCGAGTTCATCGGTTTTCTACATTACCTAGTCCGAGGAAGGCCGCGTTAACTTCATGGATGAATGTACTTCCGTAACCTTGCGCAAAAGCGCGAATCCAGTGTTGGTGCGGACAAACGCCTGCCGGCCAACGACGTCTCTCATTTTGATGGACATATCCAGAGTGTTCGTACGGGAACCTTTCGGCGGTGCAATGACTAGCACCGTGAACGTTGAGCAGCTTTGGACCACCGACAGTAGAATGCACTTGCTTAGCGCCGTTGTCAATGGCAGACCCATAGAGGAAAGATGCGCTGTGGCCGATTCAACGACGTGACCCAACACCTCGAAGAATCAACTAATCCGTGGCCCCAGGTCACCCTAGACTGGAGGGTGTAATCACTGGTGTTCTCGTTATCACGCCAGCGCCAATCAAGATTCTGAAGCACCGCAAAGACCAGCCAAAGGAACGCCGGGTAGGTCGCATTATGCCAGCGACATTTGCGTGAAGGTAAGACGGGCACCAGCACAGACCAAGGGTTGAAGTAGTGCCAACGTTGGCAGCAGGGCCTGAGAAGCGTGGGAAACGTATGTCATTTACGAAACATCTCGGGCTGCGTTATGGAAGGATCAAATTGGCTATGCACGCTCCCTCAGAACGCCAACTTCCGATCCTTGATCGTTTAACACAAAGTCGCAGAGAAAGCCTCGACCCATCAGATCCCTGCTAAACCCGGCCCAGCTTCAATACGCGCCACTGAATGTCTAGACTCCGGTGAAGCCCATACTGTGCGGGCAGGAAAGCACCAGCGCGTTTACGAAAGTTAATTTAACCATAGACATGACGAAAACTTGGGCTGCCCCGGATTTGATGACATGCGATATGATGAAAAACGGATCATCGCCATGAATGTTCCCGTGGCGTCCGCCGCATCATCGGGCGTGGTCCTCTCACGGAACGTCCTCGTTTTCGATCGGGATGGCGATCAGCCGGCCACAGCACTAGCTTCATCGTCCAAGCATTGGTTCTCTCAAGAACAAATGTACGAGAGCGTGCCAACGTTCGTGCGGTCACCAGATATCAGCACACTTGTGATCTGGCCGACCTCACGTCTGTGGTCAGTGTGATCCAACATACTTTCGAGACGGACCTTGACCGCATGTCCTTCTAGATCATGGCACACGGCGAATCTAGGTGCCTCAACCTCAACGCGCTCCTCCTCGAGCGACTCTTCGATGGCCGCCGTTCCACCAGAGCGAACAGCATCGAGCACATCATATTGGGATCCAATGAGCAAACATCTCCCAGGAAGCGCTTCGCGGACGCCTCGTTGTGCGCGGAGTGTCAGCCGCGTACTGGCACTCCCAGAGACAAACGAGACAAGAATGTTTGTGGAACCGAGATTCGAAAGCGGGGCGTAAGTCGTCGGTCTCGGTCTCGATTGTTGCCGATTCTATCCGCAGGCATCTTTATCTTCCATCCAGGCACAAGTTCGTACCCAAGCGATCAGTAATGGACGCCTAAAAGGCGGGGTTGATCCCTGCACGCCCTGTGTGATGCCACTGTTCTTGCTCACTTCCTTTCTTCCGAATTGGTCATTGTATATCGACATGTTCATCGAACAGTAAATTGCAATATTCTCAAGGTGGCAGAGACCCTTTCGTACTCGACGATACCGTCGTGCGCTCACCGCTGTAAACGCGTATGCGACATCAGCAGCACCATATCACCACTCATCTGAGTAGGAACAAGACCATGCGTCTGCTCTGGTTTGTCCCCAGGCCCACGCGCATTCCGGACTAGTCGTCAGCGCTCATGAGCTTTTCCATCTTTTGACGGCACGACGTGGGAGATGCGGAGGGGGTGAGCGGAGGGCGAGAGGGGTCAGGCAGAGCGCGCAGCGCTTCCGGCCCCAGACAGAGCAGGCCCAGGTGGGGCACGAGTTGCGAGGGAAAGCCGCGAGGCACCGAAAACGGGCCGTTTTGAGGCCTGGGAGTGCGACGAAAGACGTGGCGGAACCGCGACGGTGGGCAGCGGGAAGCTCGTTCGCAGGTGGCGCCGCCTCCACTTAGCGATGGTTGCCCATTGACGTGCGCTTTATATGCGCCCTGGTACGTTGATAATGAGACGGATGTCCGTGCCGTGGGCGCTTTCGATAGGTATGACATTTGGGGAGTGGGGATGAGTGAAAGAGGCTGTTTCGTGGATGTATGCGCCCTTTGACAGGGATGGCGCTCGCTCATGTCGGCGATGAGCCAGATGACGTCCACCGTCAGCGACCAGGAGCGCCGGAAGAGTACCGACCCCCTGTTCGTCGTATGGTCCGTGCCTCCACCGTTTATGGCAATGGAACCCTCGCATTGCTCCTTGTCGACCGCCACCAAGATGGCATCCACAACGAGCTCGGCGAGCAGCTCCCACACACGAAAGCCCAGCGTCATCATCACGATCGGCATGGCCGGCGCAGGCAAATCGACCTTTGTACAGCGCCTGAACGCTCACTTGCACGCCGCGAACCCCGACCGGCCCCCGTACATCCTCAATCTCGACCCCGCCGTCGCGCACGTGCCGTTCGAGCCCAACATCGACATCCGCGACACGGTCGACTACAAGGAGGTCATGAAGCAGTGTGTGTCTGTTCTCTCTTGTCGCCACGCGACGGACGATGACGACCATAGGTACAATCTCGGCCCCAACGGCGGCATCCTGACCGCCCTCAACCTGTTCACGACCAAGTTGGATCAGGTGTTGGACCTGGTGGAGAAGCGCGCCGAGACCGTCGAGTGCGTCCCTTGTGCGCTTCCGCGGGCGGTTGCTGAGTGCGTGCAGCCACGTCATCCTCGACACGCCAGGTCAGATCGAGATCTTTACCTGGTCGGCGTCGGGGGCGATCATCACCGATGCCGTCGCGTCCTCGTTCCCCACCGTGGTGGCGTACGTGATCGACACGCCGCGGACGACAGCGCCGGCGACGTTCATGTCCAACATGCTCTATGCGTGCAGGTCTGGGATGGGTTTTGGATGCGCTGGGTCGTTTGGCTGACCGTTTCCGGACAGCATCTTGTACAAGACGAAGCTGCCGTTCGTGCTGGTGTTCAACAAGACGGACGTGACGTCGCATGCGTTCGCGCTCGAGTGGATGCAGGACTTTGAGGCGTTCCAGGCGGCGTTGGCGTCGCATGCCGGGTCGCGGGACGCGGACGGCGAGCCGACGTACATGCACAGTTTGATGAACAGCATGAGCCTGGTGTTGGACGAGTTTTACAAGCACTTGAAGGTGGGCGCCTTGTGTCGTGCTTGGGCCAGGCTGACCGTCGCCAAGGCGGTGGGTGTGTCGAGCAGGACAGGTGACGGCATGCAGGCGTTCTTGGAAGCCGTGGAAGCGTCCAGGGACACATATGAGCGGTGCGTGTGCGCGTCCCTTTTTCGGGTCGCGTGATTGGAGCCGGCGGCACGCAGGGAGTACCTGCCGGAACTGGCGCGGGCGCGAGCATCGCGCGAGAAATCGCTCGAGGACGTCAAGGCGGCGTCGCTGAGCCGGTTCATGCGCGACCTCGCGGTGGATCGGGCGACGAACCCGGGTGCCGCGGTGGATGACCGATGGGAATCCGACGAGGAAGACGAGGAGGACGAGGGGGAGATCATCGACACAAGTGAGCGCGGTTTGTATGGCGTTGTGCCTGGGCTGACGTGCGGGGCAGACGAGGATGCCTGGCCAGGGCAGTACATTGACGTGACGCGCATGCGACGGGGGGAAGACGTGGAATGGCCGCGACCGATGTAGACACGTGTGTAGCAGTGGGAATGTAATTGTACACATAAAACGGGAGCAGTGGCGATGTGATTAGTTCGGCTCGCTGACCCGGCTTGCTATTCAACGCCCATCATCTCATCACCGCCCATGGATCGGTATGCACACCCCCCGTCGTCGGGCTCGATGCTCATCTGATCCCGCAGCTACGCCAAGATCGAGAAAGTCGGTGCGTACTGCTGCCACACCCGCTCTATCATGACCGTGGACTGGTCACCCTCCAGGCGAAGGTGTGTCCGTCGCCGTCCGTGCGAGCCCCGTTGCTCACGCACGCCAGGAACGTACGGCGTCGTCTACAAGGCGAGGGACGTGACCACCAACCAGATCGTCGCGCTCAAGAAAATCCGGCTCGAGGCGGAGGACGAGGGCGTGCCGAGCACCGCCATTCGCGAGATCAGTCTGCTCAAGGAACTCAAGGACGACAACATCGTCAGGTGCGTCGGACGGCTCTCGAGCGTTTCCGGGCGGGCTCAGTGCGGCGAGACAGATTGCTCGACATTGTCCACGCGGACCAAAAGCTGTACCTCGTGTTCGAGTTTCTGGACGTCGACTTGAAACGGTATATGGAACATGCCAACACGAGTGGGCCGCCCATGACGATCGAGATATCCAAAGTCGGTCTCTTTTTTTTTTTTCTTCCCTTCCGTCGGTGTGGCGACGCGGGGTGGTTCGGCACGCGCCAAACATGTGGCATCCTCACGACCCGGCTATCCCCAGCATGAACGCGCCCTCGGTCGATATCACCCTGCGTCGTGGCGACAGGGGAAGAGCTGCAACGCGCCGATCACGTGATAACCTTTCTTTGATGGCAGAAATTCACGCATCAGCTCAGTTCGGGGCTGCTCTACTGCCACTCGCACCGGATCCTCCACCGGGATCTCAAGCCACAAAACCTGCTCATCGACAAGCGGAACAACCTCAAGCTCGCAGACTTTGGCTTGGCGAGGGCGTTTGGTATTCCTATGCGGACGTATACCCACGAGGCAGGTGTCGCACGTCAGGCCCGTTTCGTCTCATTCACCGTTGGCTAGGTGGTCACGCTCTGGTACCGTGCGCCCGAAGTCTTGCTTGGGTCGAGGCATTACTCCACCGCGATCGACATGTGGTCGGTGGGCTGTATATTTGCGGAAATGGTCATGCGCGGCAACCCGCTCTTTCCGGGGGACTCTGAGATCGACCAAATTTTCAAGATTTTCAGGTGTGCTGTGCGTCCATGTCCGTCTTTGGCGACCGCTGACAGGGTGGCGCACCAGGATCATGGGAACGCCCGACGAGCAGATCTGGCCTGGCGTCAGTCAGCTGCCCGACTACAAGGAGACGTTCCCGCAGTGGACGAGACAAGACCTGCGCAGCGTCGTGCCGAACCTGGACGAGATGGGGCTCGACCTGCTATCGGTGCGTGTGGATGTGCCTGGGAGGGCGTTGGATGCTGATGATCGGATAGCGCACGCTGACCTATGACACCGCAAAACGAATTTCGGGTGAGTCACGGCTATAAATAGGGCCAGGGGCTGCCTGACGCCGTCCACAGCGAAACGTGCGCTCGTGCACCCGTGGTTTGCTGATTACGACTCGTGAGGGGGGCTAGCTGCATGTGGTAGACTTAGTGCAATGTTGTCTGTAGTCCTGTGAGATATCGGCTCGGAGTTGCCGGGACAGTTGCCAAGACGGGACGAGTGACCGGCGAGGTGATGATGATAAAGAGGGCCCAGTCACACTTGCCTCCCCTCTTACCCTCATCACCACCATGGACGACGACGTCCAGTACATCGGCACGAGGCTCGCCCTCAGCGACGACGCCGACAGTCTCACCGGCACGTCCCTTCGCACACCCCGGCGCCCCTGCTCACCCCTTGTCCCCCCAGGCATCACCCTGCACGTCGACAAATGCGGCGACAAGCCCGCCCACCAGCTCACCTTTCTCCGCGCCTGCTCGGGCTGCGTCAACATCGGCCGCAAATCGGGCTCCGATGACAGGTCGATGCGCAAGGAGAACGACGACCACAATGCTGTGTTCTCCTGCCAAGTCGTTAGCGCGAGGCATGCCAAGCTCGTCTTTTCCAACGGCGGCCAGGTATCGTCTCGCACCCCTCTGCAAAGCCCAGGAGCGCTAACCACGGCCAGGTCTACATTGTCGACCTGTACTCGCGGCACGGCACCCAT